>JANHFL010004216.1:225412-258952 GCA_032468155.1 Oxyrhabdium leporinum
AGAAAGAAAGAAAGAAAGAAAGAAAGAAAGAAAGAAAGAAAGAAAGAAAGAAAGAAAGAAAGAAAGAAAGAAAAGGGGACAGTTCCCTAGCTTTTCACATATTTCAGCTGGATCACGTGGCCAGTGGGAGGCTGCAAGCCTCTCTTGGTTCCTGCAGGGTTTTAGAAGCCAACCCTGTGTGCAAACTGGTAGCTTCAGGACAAACTCTCCCTTGCTTTATCTCCCTCCCCCCTCCCCATAAAGCCACTTTCTCAATAAAGTAAACCTGGAACTGGTGGACTTGTTGACCTTTCTTCCCTCTCTTGGTGTGGTGCAAAAACTAAATTGCCTGCCTCTGCTCTGTAATTTCTATCTCTTTTAAAAGCCTTAAAAACTGCCTGTAGAGCCCAGCTAAGACTTAAAGACTAGACTATAGACTGCCTCTGAGGCAGTCAGAAAGACAGCTGAAACAGCTGCAAAGACCCAGTGTCCTCCTCTTCGTTGCACAAGATCGGCTGAACTTCAGAGATGATTTTTTCCCCTCTAGTTCAAGAGAAAAAAACTGTAGAAACTTTTGCTTTCCTCGCTTTCTGATATTCCTCTACTATTCAGCCTCAAATCAAGCTAAGGTTTCTAAAAGCTGATAGGTCCAAAAGGTCCAAAAGCAGTCACTATTTCTGAAAGGAATTGTCAGGGTGCTGAAAATGGCTGTTTCCAGGAGGTATGGGGAGCATGCCCAAGTGCTGAGGGGTCCTGTTGGGGCAGGATGGTGGGGAAGAAAGGCAGGGGTTTACAACATCCCCGTGCTCTGTTGTAAGGGTGAACGAGCACAGGGGAACTGCAGCTGTTGTAATTTTGAAACAGGGTTGTATATAGTATATACGATAGTAACTTTGAACAGTTACTTAGTGACCTGTCATATGTTTTAGCCTTTAGCCCCTTAATCATCTTTGTTGCTCTTCTCTGTAGTCTTTCTAGAGTTTATATTGTGGTGACCAAAACTGGATGTAGGGTTGAAATCTAAAATTTTTCTGTGGGCATGGCTTGGTGGGCATGGCTCAGTGATCATGTGACTGGGTGGGCGTGGCTCATAAAATTACACAACCAAACTCACAAAACTACACAACTCACAAAAATACACAGCCCCTACCCCATCAACGTATGAAATTTAGCAACATAAAATCTCACAGCCACACATTTCAAAACATAAAGCTATAAATATGTAACATAAAATTTGCTTGCAAGCATAAAGTTTGCTAGCAAGCAAACTCACAAAATTAACTCACAACACACACCATTGTAAATAAGAGCAACTTTACCCCAAATCAGGCAAAGCAGGTAGGCAGATTGAGTTGCACACAGAGACACAGTTCTATCTTTCTGCAATCTGCTGCCTCAGCCTGCCCTGCACTGAGAAATACTTTCGATCCGGGGAATCCATCTCCATTCAACCGGTAGGCATTTTCAGAGGCTGAAGTTCCCAGGGTGAGTGTGGAAAGATCGGCGGGGGGGGCGGCTAGCTAGGCTGCGCGTGGATGCCACGCGTGGAGCGGCGCAACGCGAGCGATGGCAGCACCAGGCAAGCTCTGGGGGCCACGGGGGGCGGCTAGCTAGGCCACGCGTGGAGCGGCACGACATGAGCGGTGGCGGCGCCAGGCAAGCTCCAGGGGCCACGGGGAGGGCGGATAGCTAGGCCACGCGTGGATGCCGTGCCGGGAGCGGTGTGACGCGAGCAGTGGTGGTGCCAGGCAAGCTCCGGATGCTGCACGAGGCGAGCGGTGAGCAGGCGGGCAGGGCCAGCCAGAGGTGATATTTGCCAGTTCTCCAAACCAATCAAAATTTTCCCTACCGGTTCATGCGAACCGGTGTGAACCGGCTAGATTTCACCTCTGTAGTGTACCTTCCTCATCCTGCAATTTACTTATCCATTTCTTCTCTTTCTCATTCAGTTTATAAGTTAGCCATCTTCCAGGTTTGTTAGCATTTTCAAAAAAAAATTGTTTTGCTCTTTTTATTTGTTCTGCCAGTTAATCTTTTTCCATTATATTTAACTTGTGCTTAATCATCTCCATTTGGTTTTTAAGCGTACCTTTTGTGGTTCTTTTTGTAGCTGTTTCAAGTCTTTATATTCTTTTTCCAAAGTCTTTTGATGTTGTTTCTTTTTCTTATTTTTCTTCGCTATATACCGTATTTTTCGGAGTATAAGATGCTCCAAAGTATAAGATGCACCTAGCTTTTGGGGAGGAAAACAAGGGTGGGGGGGATTCTGCCTCTACCTCCCAGCAATTTGCCTCCTTGCAGCAAACAGCAAAAATCCTGTTTCAGCTTCAGCACAGCCTGATTAGCACAAGCAGCTGATTTTCACTAGAATCGGCCTCCCGACGATCATCTGTTTCAGGCTGCAGGGATCTCCCATTGCTTATTGCCACCTCCGCGCACCCCATTTTTGGCTTCCACGCACCCCATTTTCCACCCCTTCCCAATCCCTGCCACCTGGAGTGGGCCAAAAATGGGGCGCGCAGGGGCTGAAAATGGGGTGCACGGAGGAGGCAATAGGCAATGGCGATTCCTGCAGCCGGAAACAGTTGATCGTTGGGAGGCTGATTCAAGCAAAAATCAGCTGCTTCTGCTAATTAGGCTGTGCTGGAGCAGACCAGGATTTTTGCTGTTTGTTGCAAGGAGGCAAATTGCTGGGAGGCAGAGGCCGAAGAGTGGGGCCAGCGGGTGACCGGGGCTTTGGCAACATTCGGTGTATAAGACGCACCCACTTTTGGAGGTGGAAAAAGTGTGTCTTATACTCCGAAAAATACGGTATTTGAAGTTTGAAATGAAATTGAGTATAACACTAGAAACATCCTCTTTATACTTATTAGAGCATATGAATGTAGGAAATACTTTATTAAGAATATGTCTGCAATAAACATACTAAGCTTGAATTTTGGAATGTTTTGTGTGAATATAAAATTGAAGTTTTGTTTAATGAATGTGCTAGAGCAGTATATGGTACAGCTAAAACACATGGGAAAATAAATTGAATAGTTAGCAAATGTTTCAGCATTGAATTATTTAAATATATTTATGGATAACACATAATTCTTTTCATAATGTTAGAGATGTGTTGGTTTGGACATATTGTACATGTAATTTTGTATGCCCATCCAATCTTGATAATGAGATATATAGATATAAATATATGAATCTAAATGAGTGGTAGTTAATTTTGGGTATGATAGAGGAGGCAGTATGTATCAAAGAGTGTATACAAGACTGAGGTGGTTGTGAATATGAAATGAAAGATTGTAAGTTATATTTAAATGGCATACTAACTAGGGCAAGTGGATGAATTTGTCTATCACAATAGAATGAATGAATGAATGAATGAATGAATGAATGAATGAATACCACTTCAGAATATTATATCATGGAATGTCCACGTGATATGGTCAAAAAATGTCAAAATGGTGGTTGCAATTGCATGATTGAAGCCTTGCCCATTTTTATGTGCATTGTACATAGGACACCTCTACCTTATACCTTATTGTGCAAACTGATCTCTAACCTGGTATTTAATCAGTTGTAACTTTATACTGTACTGTTAAAAAAACTTTGACATAAAGTCATACTGCTATGATATTTCAGTTTGTGTTTTCAGTAGTCATAAACATGATAACCTAGCTGGAGATGAGACAAATGGATGTTCTCAATCCATGCTTCTAAACTACAGCATTTCTCTAATGCTTATAAGGGAACTGCCTTTGTTTTAAGGCTCTTTGAAGTGCTGCATCTTCTTAAACACAATGCTGTTAATTTCACTTAAAAACTTCAGCATACATTTCAGAGTTTTTGTAAGTTAGCATCAGGGAGTGAATTTATATTACCCAAGGTCTTACACTATAAAGTTTAGAGGGACAAACCTTTTTATTTTTGTCCCCGGTGCTTTTTTTAATCAGTTCCAACTGGAAGAAAATTCCTCATTTTGGGGGGGTTTGTTCATGTAGAGTAGTAATAGATCCAGTAGAGTCTTGGAATATTCTTTTTGGAGATCTGTCAGAGCATGAGTCTCAAGCTGTGAAAGTTTGATCAAATAGAAGTGGAGCATCAAAGGTAAATTAATGTAAGTATGATGTTGAAATTTTCTTACAGGCTTGACATTTTCTTTTTGTAATGTTTGACCTGTATTTCAGCAAATTCTTCTTTTTCTTTCTGTTTTAAATTCTGCTAGATTTATCTTAATTTCTTGTTTATCCCATTCATGTAGTTAATCTGGAGAAATAAAGTGAAAGGAAAATGCAGTTATGCGTTTTATCAGAATTCATTGTTTAGAAAGTCAGTAGTAATAATCTTTCAAAAACCTATATAAAGCAGTTAAGTACTAGTGATTGTGAATACTAACACAAGTAACCATAAAACACCTTGACTATTCTTTTGTTTTAAATTACTAATGTTGGAAAATTCCTGAGAAAAATTCCTGGAACTGATATACTTGGAAGTGTTAATTCTGGCATTTAGATTGAGCAAAATCTATACTCATTTTGCATTGCAGGTCTTTGAATTCCTCATCCGTCTGCATTCAGCTGAGGCCCCTACAGATGAAGAAGTGTATCCCTATGTTCGTACACTGTTGCACTTTGATACACGAGAGTTCCTTAACGTTCTTGCACTGGTAAATGGAAACACTAATTATAAAGATAGAAAGTTTCATTATCTCTTGCACGAGCTTAAGCAATGGTGGATAATGTTTTGGCAACTAAAGAGCAATTATTACTTTTTAACACTGAGGATCATAGCAATAGCAATAGATTTATATACTGCTTCACAGTGCTTTTACAGCCCTCTCTAAGCGGTTTACAGAGTCAGCATATTGCCCGCAACAACCTGGGTCCTCATTTTACACACCTTGGAAGGATGGAAGGCTGAGTCACCTTGAACCTTGTGAGATTCAAGCTGCCAAATTGCAAGTAGATGGCAGTCAGCAGAAGTAGTCTGCAGTACTGCATTCCAAACACTGCGCCACCATGGCAGCCACCTCATGGTGGGCATAGTATCATAGTGTTGTCCAAATGATACATGGTTGATTTTTAGAGTGGGTTCATACAAAGTTTATGGGAAGTGGAGACTTTAATGCCTTGTGCACTTATTTTTTATTGTTCTTTCTGAAAATAGTGAGAAATTATGCCACTTTGGTGATTTGTAGTACTTTTGGGGCAATATAAATGAGAATGGATAGTTGTTTGTGATAGCACAGCCACCCTTTGTCTTAAACATATGTGTCGGATCCAGATTAGTTATATAGAGTTGACTTGAAAAAGTTCTTCATCACTGTTCTCACTCCTTCTTACAACTGTCCTGTCTTCCAAAAATGCTATACAACCTAATAGAACTTCACTGAGTAGAATGGAATAGGTGTGGTTTAAGAAGAATAGAAGCAATCTCTCCTAAATATAACAAGGACACTTATATAGGATGCACAGATAATTCTAGAGAATTCTCCTTTCCCACCAGTACATTGCCGGCCCCACTTAGCAAGATATCCTGACTTTGAAATAATCTTTTGTGGGGGTTGTAAAGGCTATAAAGGAAGGAGTATATGGTATACTTTTATCTGCCTGGTTGCACATGGCTGGGGATTCTAGGAATAGAAATGCAATGTGTCTGTAGAGTACTGAATTGGGAAAAACTATAATTATTTCTTCCTTTAGGAATCAGTGATTGATTGATTTATTAAAATTTATTTAATTTTAAATGTTTCTATGACACCTATCATAGAAAGCCTCTCCAGGCAGTGTACGATTCTCAAAAAAAATAATTATGGTATTAAAAGTTATAAACTTAAAAATAACCAATGGACATTAATAACAGAGTAATACCAGCATAAGCCTCAGATGTGGATTTTCATAAAAAGCTTTTCAGCTTGCACCTGAATTATAGTCACATTAGTTTCTTATAGTACTGAAAACCATTATAAAACCATTAAATTTACTCAACTTAATCAGTTTACCTATATTTGAATGCATGTGGTTCATTTATATTTTAGTAGAAATATTGTTCAAATAGTAATGTATTAAATATGTGTCTTCACAGATTGCCTTTGTTATATTGGTTCTGTTATATTGGTGACCATTTTACCAGTGTTATGAATTACTTTATTCCTTGCTTGAATTAAGAAAAAACATTATAGCAATAGCAATAGCACTTATATACTATTTCACAGTGCTTTACAGCCCTCTCTAAGTAGTTTACAGCGTTGGCATATTGCCCCCAACAATCTGGGTCCTCATTTTACCAACCTTGGAAGGATGGAAAGTTGAGTCAACCTTGGGCCAGTGAGAATTGAAGCAATCAAATTCCTGGGAGTCAGCAGAATTAACTTGAAAATATTGCATTCTAACCACTGTGCCACCACGTTTCCTAACAATGTACCTTTTCCAATCTGGATATTTTCCATATGTGTTGAAGGACACATCAAAACAGCATCACCAAAATTCTGGGACTTGCATCTTTATCATACCTGGAGGTTGGAGAGATTGATTTTAACACATGATAGAATGCAGTTCATGTCCTTAAGCTATCACTGTATCCAAGAGCAGAAAAGAAAGTCATGTTCTTTTAAGTACTCTTTTTCATATTGAAGAAGAATTGGAAATATATGATTAAGGCTTAATCATTAGAGTCTCTAAGCGCTTGAAGGGATGGAACAGAAGCATTTATTTTTTGTTCTTTCATGTTAATATTCTAAATTCATTCATAAATGCACATTTTCAGTTTGATTTCCTCTCCTATGGTCAGTATTGTCCTTTACCATGATTCCCCTTCCTGCAAGGAACTTACAGGCCAATAGACAACATTACTGTATGCAAAATGTATATGAGTCCTTAATTGGGACAAGATAAGGAAGTCCGAAGCAGAGTTATGATGAGAAGCACTGCATGAGGCACAGTGGGATGGGTCCTACTCTCCCTTGCTTACAGCTGTGACTTGCTTTGTCTCTCCCTGCCCCCCAAGGAAGGGGGAAGATAACATAATACATTATTTCTTAATTAGTGCCCCCCCAGATGTGCGGTCTTTTCCAACCTCAGTAAAGGTTCTGAAAATATGTAAATATTGTCTTTGATATCTACCATAGGGACAGGCTCACCTATACAAGGGGTCCCATTGTTCTTCATGAACAACTTTGCAATAATTTTGACCAACATACTGTGACTAGAACAACATTGTATGCAACCCTTTGAATTGAATGGAGAAATGAGAAAATTAGAGTTAATCATTGTTGTTAATAGTTTCCAGCATTGAATAGTCTCTGAGATAATTTCAGCTTGGCTTATAAGTTCTTTCTTAATTGGAGACCATCCATTGTTACCTTGGTTCAGACATCATTGTAGCTTCTTCATAAAATTTATGAACAGTATGTTGTAACTTCTCAAGACAAGTTTTTATTTTGAATGCTGGAATATATAAAAAATATTGCATGTGAAGTTTTGCTTTTTTCTTCCAATATTATTTTCTGATAAAGACATTTGAAGATTTTAAGAATGACAAGCAAGCTGTGGAATACCAACAGAGAATTGTGGACATATTACTCAAGGTAGATTTCCTTTGTTTTAGTGGTAAATATAGTAAAATATGTGCAAAATATTTACTTTTAAGTACTAAAATGAAAAACATTTTCTACGCCTTATTTATTCATTGTTTACCCCATCATTTCTTTTCATTAAATTATTATTTTGATTGATGAAACATGAACAAACTACATTCACTAATACCTTATTCTTACAAATGCACCATATTTGAATCAGGTGTCTTTGATCTTGTTGATCCTTACTATTAAAACTGGCGTCTCGTTAAAAGAGCCATGCCTTTTTCTGCTTGATTTCAAATTCATATCATGGTATCAATTATAGGTAAGCTATGCTATGGAAAAAATTGGGAGATGAAGAGCTATATATGTCACCTTAAGTTCCAGAATGGTAGATGGGATATAATTTTAATAAATATAATTTTTCAGAATTTGCATAATCCAGGAAAAGGTGAGACCCTTTTAAGGAGCTGATACCAAGTACAATGAGAATGGATGTACAAGATCTGATGCAATGCAATTTTGCTTAATTTGTGTCAAAATATTTTACACCTCTATAGGTAGTCCTTGAGAAATGAACAGTCAGTTAATGTCACCTGTAGGTTATGACAGACACCACCACCCCAGGCTACTTACGACCTGGTTTTTAAAGTTACGGCTGCTCCAGCTCCCCTGCAGTCTTTTGCTCTTACAACTGCCTGCAGCGATGCTGCAATGGCCCCCCTGCTTGTCTTTCCTGTCATCCCATCCTCTGGGGCCCCACACGCCTAAGACCTACTCCCTACATAGCATCACCTATCGCACACTTAGCTTTTGAAGAGGACCTCATTTTGGGGAAGGAGGTCAGACCACCTGTCTGTCTTCTTTGTCCCCTTTATATTTATGTTACCCCAGTTACCCCAAATTCATATTATTTCTACTCTTTCCAAGATATAACTATTTAATATCTATATATACTGTATTGTTTTTGCCATAACATGCTGGTTACCATGTAGAATGCAAGTTGACCATAATATCTGTTTCTTTGAATATGGATGATAACTGTATGTTCCACATAATTATGTCTATATTGCCAATCTGTCATCACTTATAAATTAAAATATACAAAACATAAAAGATGTATTATGGTTTTCATGAAATACATTATTAAATTCTACAACATCATATGATATTTATATTTATAATTATTATTCCTTTATTCCTATTATTCTTTATTCTTTTATTATGCAGAGTATATTTTGATATTATTTACATTTTGTAAACATTATTACTTATATAAGTATTATGCAGAATATATTTTAAAATTATTTACATTATAATTTCAAAATATATTCTGCATAATAAAGGAATAGGTATCAGAAACATAAAGTATAAAGTTTGATTTGTTGTAAGAATTGAGGAAATGTTGTGTTCCATAAGATAAAATGCTTCGTTGCTCCTTAGTGAGAAAAGATGAGATTTCCTCCCCTATTATTCATTTCTATCTCCTGCCTGCCTCTACCCACTCTTCAGTTATTTATGGTGGTTGAATTATTTCATAGATAATTCAAGCAATGCCCAGTGTTATCCCACTGATAAGTTCAGAACAATGTCACTGTGACCTAGAAGATAGAAAAACACTGCTTCCTTTTGGTGATGCAGCTATATCTGCCTACAGTGATAAGCTTGGGGAACATTGTCTTAGAAACCTTGCATGAATTAAAATTTCCCTTTAAAATATTTGATCTGGTGTGTTTTGGAAGACATGTTTACAATAATTAAGTTCTGAAAATTTTAAATTATTTTTGTACCACTTTATTAAGTATAATGTTGGATTTTGTTGTTCTTTCCATTTCAGGAGAAGATATGTGCTAACCTAAATTGTTATGATTAATAAATGTATCTATTTTTCTCCCTTCTAGGTTATGGTGGAGAACTCTGATTTTACCCCATCACAAGTTGGATGCCTGTTTACTTTCCTTGCTCAACAGCTTGCTAAGCCAAACAACACATTGTTTGTGAATAGGATGCTATTTGACCAGGTAGTATGAAGATTGGATGGAATTTTTATTCTAAAATGGGCAAAGTCTATGTTGAATTATAAAATGATTGCATGAGTGTGATGCCATCTAGTTTGTAATTATTCTATCTACTATTTCAGAAAGTTTGAGATAATTTATGAAGATTTGAATGCAATGATTTTAGAAAGGATATGTGGGAAACTACCAGTAGGAAATACTTAAAAGGAGTAAACACATGTATTGGGTTTTTGATGTTGCATTTGCATTTCACAGTATTAAGGTATTTTAGAAGCTGGGCTCATATTCCCAAATGTCATGATTTCTATGTCCTTTTCTTTAGTGGGAAATGCTACAGTAGATAAATTTGTAAAATGTGCTTTAGAAATGGAGCAGAAATATGTATATAATAACATTTTCTTTTTTGCTCAGGTCCTTGAATTTCTCTGCAGTCCTGATGATGATTCACGACATTCTGAAAGACAGCAGGTATGAATCGTTAGGATAATATTATTCATGCTGTGAAAATGATTCATGGCTAAGGAAGAAAGATCATTACTAAAAATGACCATAATGTAGAGCAGAAATGCTAAAACTAGAACTCCACACTGAGAAACAATTAGCTTCTAGAAAACTGCTAAGAGCTTATATATTTAATCAAGGCATATTAATAGTTTTCAGAATCACATAAATTGTAGCAATTCAGATTCTTCACATCAAAACTACAGAGATTCAGTATGATCAAATATACCCTAGAATAAGAGTCTGGTGCTACATTATGATATAATTTACATAGTTTAACTGTCATAGTTAATACTTAGAGAGTGATTGAAGAAGTAGGTTACATTATCAAGAGGTATATATTTCTATGGATATGATATCATTTTTCACTTCAGTTTTTCCAAATCCCCTCTAGTGGAGATAACAGTGCTGGATTATATCAGAAAAGTAGTGAATTTGGGCTTGATTACTCTTTTTTCTAGATAGACTTGATTATTCAACTGAAGTTCAGGAAGAAAAAGAGGAGACATGCAAGTGTTAGAGACTAGAGGGCTAAAGCATGGAAATGAGATTGTGACAGTCTGTAAGTGCAGAATGTGGTTGAGACTAAAATTATCTCACTTCATATTATATAAAGCAGGCAAATATTCTTATCATGCTTAGGAACATGATCATGTTTAATCAACTACTCCAAAATTATAGCTTCTCCTTGATTTCAGCCTTGATCAAGATACATAACTAAGAACAAGGGAATTATATGTTCTCCTCAGGCAGTAATTGAGAAATTCCAAAATTAAATTTCATGTCAGAAAGAAGGTCTCTACTTATGTAAATATGTATATTGCAATGAACAAGCAAAGCTTGAAAGAACATAATTTACTCCTTGATGTCTGATGCTTGTTTCATATGTAGGCATAATCTTTTATTGCAGAGGATAAATGTTGTGGGGTCTCCGAAAGATTTTAACACAATATTTATAATTATATTGTGCTAATAGGTTCTTTTAGAATTGCTTCAGGCTGGAGGTATAGTGCAGTTTGAAGAAAACAGACTCATTCAAATGGCAGAAAAAGCTGAATTGTAAGTTTCTGTGTACCTTTTCTAATTTGTTTTACTCCTTTACAACCACTCTGATAAATCCAGGACTTTTTAAAAAAAAAATAATTCATTGTATTATTATAAGATACAAATACTAATATTTCAAAACACAAATGATACATTGTATTATTGAGTACAATAATATTTATGCTGACTGGATACTATTAGTGCTTTGACAAATTAGATAATTAAAACCTTCAAAAATTAAGGAAAAAGCTTTATATCAACTATATGAACTCCAGAATATTAATGTTAATAAACTTAAGTTGCTTAGATTTTACATTAAAGATCAAATATGGCATTGACCAGAATTGTGCCACCAACATTGGCAGTAAAATGACAGGTTTTTTTTCCTGAGAATTAAGAATAAGAATAGAAATTAGAGGCTGCTTGGAGGCATGTTCACAGTTTTGGGGAGTTAAGGATAGAAATGGGATGTTTTGTGTTCCACTCCTATTCCCAGTTTTTATACATCTTAAAAAGCTCAAAATATTATCCCATTTATCTCCTGATACCATTATGTCACTTGAAGGTATTCTGTAACACTCAAATTTGCTAAGAGAGCATGTTTTAGACCTGGTCAATAAAAAACCTGGTCTGCCTTTTTAACTATGTGTGAAGCCACTTTTTATGGATGCTTACAATTATATAATTATATTAATCAACAGTTGAATACATGTGATTTGAGATCTATCTGATTTTTATGTCAGCATTTTAACTGAAATAATCATGCATCTTTGGCCTTCTAAAAGATATATCTGTGAGGATTATCCGTGAAGATGTTACCATATATCATATTCTTCTTCTTATAATTTCATTTTCTTTTTGTTGGGATGGAATCTCTTGCTTCTTTAACTTGATCCAAATTGAGGCTGAAATCCTTTATCTGCAGAAGATAAATAGAACCAGAAGAAAAAAAATACATGAGGTGGTTGCTTGGCAACTGCTTTCAGCTGTGAAATCTGTGTTCATCCTCATTGCCTTGTCATTGCAGATGCACTTCAGTACTTAGCACACTATATTGTATAAAATTGTGGCCATGAGATTAAATTTCTGATGATTACAACTTGACCTACATCCTACGTCTCCAGATGTTGAAGCAGTCTCGGTCTGTTAGCTTTAAGATTTGTTTTTATAACTGTCGGATCTATTATCTGGCTGCTGGGAAATCATAGCAACATTTATGCTGTAAAAGATTAAAATATCTGAACAAGTTTGTCTGATTAACTCCCTACCCAGGTGCTTTTTTACAATAGTAAATAACTTAATATAAACTGGAAAATGACATGGGTTCAGCTCTATGTTCACAAAGAAATTGGTCTTTCCAATTATCCTTTCCATAGTATTTCATTGTATAAACTAACGAGTTATTTTACCTATATCCATTTAACAATTCTATTTATAATCAGTTTTAATATTTTTACATGTTACATTTTATATATTTGATTTGTATCCTGCTATATCTTTATAAATAACTCAAGGAGGCCAATATACCTAATTCTCCTTCCTCTTCCTATTTTTCCACAAAAACAACCCTGTGAGGTGAGTTGACCGAGAGAGAAACTAGCCCAAGATCACCCACCTACTTTCATGCCTAAAGCAGGATTAGAACTCAGTTTCCTGGTTTTATATCATATTTATTGTATTTTAATTGTATTGCATAAGCCAATTCATCAATGAAATTAATGGATGTTTATATTAAAATTAATATAAGCAGCTTAGTTTTCTAAACCTTTATACATCCCCAAAATAAATATAAACTGTAAACTAAAAGTGCTCTTAAACCCTTAATAGAGTGCTGGAATTCCATCGGTAATCTGACCATAAATTTCCATTATCAGTGAAATTAAAGAGCATTTGTAACTCTTATCAGTGAAATTAAAGAGTATTTGTAACTCTTTTGCCCATTAAAAATCCAAATCTCACTGAAGCAATGCCTTTATTACGGCAAGCAAACTTTTACAAAATCTCTGCTTTGGAGTTTTAGGCAATTCAAGTCAGGAAAACAAAAGGGGAAGAAAGATTATTTATAAATCTATTTGTCCTGTATTATTTTACAAGGCTTACTTCTATTCATTGCTGATTGAGCAGTTTGTATAAATCATTCAGTAATTAGGTTAAAAATTGTACAATAACCCCGCAATCAAATGTTTAGCGCCAGTCAGAATACTTAACCAAACATTCTCTTCCCTAAAATAATGATCCATTTCATCCTTCACATACTGAAACTGCCAAGTTTTAATGGCTTTACAGAAACGAAACCCAAAGGATAGTCTGATCGCTGGGAAGATGCTATATCAGAGACAAGAAGCTGCAACAGTGAAAGCCAGCTCCCACAGGGACATCATCTTTTAGATGTTAATGAGAGACAGAATCCACTAGAAATTGGCAATTCTGAAGATACTGATTACATTATCAGATAGCATTAGAGAGCCACTAGGAAAGTGTGTGCATTTTATCAAGTATAGAATATTGTCAAATTAAAGTGAAAGTTCTTCCAAAATTTACTGTTAAAAAAAAGCAAACAAATACTTGATCCTCCTTCACTGTTTGGAAATAGAAATTCCAGTTGTTAAATGCATTCTGTAGAGAGGCATACAGTGATGAGAGACAATTTCTGGACCCTTTGAAACTATTTTTATTCCTGCAGTACTGTGACCTCCAGTGTGATTTAACCTTCATTTAAATCGTATTAATTCCTAATCTGGTTGAACAAACAGTGCAGAAATTGTACAGTCTCATGTCTTTAACAGGGATTTGAGTTGCTAATATAAAACATTTATTGTTGTTCTCTTTGGATCAAGCTTGTCTCCTTCCTTCCTTCCTTTTTTTTTAATATATAGTTTTGGTACTAGTGTTACTTTAAATATGCCTGGCTTGAGGGCTGTTAATTTTAAATTTAAAAAGAAAGAATGTAAATATCGCATGTATGTAATTCACGTAATACAATTCTAGTGCTAGTTGAACTCTCCTTAATTTTCTCAAGTGTTAAGTAACTAAGCTCCTTCAGGTCACAAAGACAATTAACTGATATTTCCAGCAAAAAAAGAAGCAGGTAGAACAGATATTGTAGTTTAAAAAAAAAGTGAAGATAGGAACAGCAACCCCAGCTTAGATTAGGTAAAGGAAACACATGTGACTCCCCTCCTCCCCTTTCACTGTCATGTTAGATGTCACTGATTTAGAAGGCTTTGTTTTTTCATGAGATAATTTTTTGATTTTTTTAAAAAATGGCAGGCAATACATTTATCAACTATGACATTAAAAATTGCTGACACAGCTCAAGATAATCTATTTATTAGTTTGTCTAATATCACTTGTGCCTTCATGCCAGTGTTGACTTCTGGTTACTGCCTGGATAAGTTTTCTTGGCAAGGTTTTTCTGAAGTGGCTTTTTTCCCTAGGGCTGAGAGAGATAGTAACTGCCCCAAGGTTATCCAGCTGCCTGTGCCTAAGTGGGACTAGAATTCATGGTCTCCAGTTTATAGCCTAGTACCTTAACCACTACACCAAACTGGTTCACTTATGTTTAATAAGCAGTATATTAATAACATCAAATATTAAGATAGGAAAAACAGGACATGTTTTATAAAACGGCTCTTTTTTAAGGATGTTTATGTCTAAAAAGCACTTAGCTATAATTCTTTTATTTCAGTTACCAAATCTGTGAATTTATGTATGAACGGGAACATCACTATGATAAGATAATTGATTGCTACTTGCATGATTCCTTGAGAAAGGTAATGACATGGTACAAGTTATAGAAGAAAATTCAGATGACATTATTTCATTTTTTAGCAGCTTTTCTGTATGTTTGGGGGGTTGGAATAACTTACTTTTTAAAATAGATTTTTTTAATAAAAATATACTAAAATGCAATAGTGGCGAATGCTAAAATGGTACATAAATGATACATTCAGTGCCTTGTTGCTTTATTAATGATACATTTTCAGTGCCATGTTTAGTCAATCATTTAATTTGAAAAAATGTTTCTGCTATCTGTTTTTCTTTTTTGTAACCTTTCCCATATATTTCTTAAAGGAAGAAGTTTTCTCCTATATCCACAATATTCTTTCCATTCCTGGGTATAGTACAGAAGAAAAGCAATCTGTGTGGCAGAAAACTATGAAACATATTGAGGTATGTCTTAAATAAAGTGATTATACATTTTAGATTCTATATATAGTAATATTGCTGATGTATCCTAATAAATTAATATAAGTGAAAATAGAATAAGACCATATTTCTAATATTTAAATTAATTTTGTCTCTAAATGGAATTGATCTGATTAAGAATAATTACTTTTGAGGATAAAAAGCTTTGTGCATTAACTGACATAAAGTTAATTAGACACTTTGGTTCTTCAGATCAGTCACTATGCAGAATAGTTTAAAAGCATTTGTAATCAAATATCCACAGATGAACAAGATTATGAAGACACTGAGCGAGTGGTGGTTACAACTGGTCTTCAGAGCTCTGACTGTTCCAGCACCCTTGCAATCACATGGTTATTATCTGGCTGCTTGGCAACCAGCTCAGATGACAGTTGCAGCATCTCAAGGTCACTCGATCAGAATTTGTGACCTTCACTGCCAGCTTCTAATAAGCAAAGTCAGTGGGAAAACCAGCAGGGAAGGTTGCAAGTCACCCCCACCAGCTTCTCTGCACTTGCACTATGCCTCTCCTGCCACTCCTTGGACACCCTCCCTTGCTGCACCAGCCACTCCACATGCCTTGCTGTATTCATGTTTTACCTCCCTCACCACTTGAGTACCCTCACACATCTTCACTCACCCAGGAGCAGTCACCCCAAACTATGCTAAGTGCTCCATCTCCTCTATCATTCACATACCCTCTCCCACCTAGCAGTTGCTACCCAAGTTCCATGGTGCTCACAGCACATTACTCCGTCACTCATGCATCCTCAGATATTCTACCCAAGCCTTCCTGCACTTGTGCTGTACCTCCCTTGCCATTCTCACACCTTCACACAGCCTCCTCCACCCAGCAACAGCTACCCAACTCCTGCCATACTCATGACATGCCACCACTCAGACCCCCTCTCCCATCCAGCAGCAGCTACCCAAGCCTCGCCGTGCTTGCTCTGTGCTTTCTTGGTCACCCACACACGCTTGGCTCCCTCTCCCATCCAGCAGCACTGCTTGGCCTGCTTGCAAGCCTTTGGGACTAGGAACATTCTGCTGGCTTCCCTGTTAATTTTGTTTGTTGAAAGCTGACAAGAAGTTGTGAGGAGATGTTCACTGGATGACCCCCGTTCCTTGCTTAGCAGTGACAACATGGGCTGCAGGACTTTGTATTCATAAGCAACACAGTCATGTGATATTGTGCTTTATGACCGCAATGCTTAATGATACAAATTCTTGTCCCAGTTGCTGTCATACCTCAAGGACTATCTCCAGCTATAGTCCTCAAGATGCGTAGTTTTCCATTTCCCTAGTGGTATGTTTTCTAAAGAAGAAAGCCTTTCATACATTGAAGAGATCATGCTGGATAAGGAAGGATGATGACTTCAAAGTGTTTGCTCAAACTAAAAGTCTCACAGGTCTAGGACACCATTGCAGCCCTGCTATATACATACATACAGACTCCAGGTTTGGTGTATGGATGCCCCTGAAGGATCATGCTGCACAATGACCCGAAAAATAAAATATAAAGTTAATATGTATAAACATAATAAGGAGTGATACAGTTGTTCTAAAAACTTTAGTATGACTTTTCCAACTTGGGAGTTATAATAAGAGAAAAAACTAATAAATAGACTCAGTTGACTACAGTTAGAGGAAAGCATTAACAGTAAATAGGATGTATAAATGTGGCACAGAAGAAAAATACTGATTCCTTTTTAGCCTCTAGGACACTTCTGAAAATATGAAAACAGTCATGAGATTTCTTGGTTTGCCTAATTATTATGCATGTAATCATTCTTATTTTATGTAGTAAATACAGAAGCATGAATTACTATTTAAGTTGTTAGCCACATAAATTGGATAGAAACTATATATGCATTGCAGATACATGCTTAAAAACTGGTTCTGCAAATTAGTAAAGTATTAAAATGTTCACCCTTGACAATGATTTTCCAGTATAAATATCCTTCATATATAACTAAATCACAATATTTCCAATATTTTTTTATGGAAATATGCATAAAATAGCAATACTAACCAATTATGCATCCAGTGCTTTAATCTTAATTGGACTGTAGTCTTTCATTAAAATTTAATATAAAAATGCATATGAAGACTAGTTAATTGTGGTAAACTCCATGGGTTCTGAAAACACTTTCCTACTGAATACTTATTTAGTCTAAAGCTAGACGAAACTGCTTGAATGTACATAAAAGCCAACGATAGTCTTATGGAAAATTCAGAATAGAGAATTTGGTATCCTCAGGCAATGTTTATTCTTCAGTGAAGAAAAAGAAACATAATGAAAGAAATGCTTATCTCCATCCTTTATCTCCTTACCTTTCTTATATAACAAGAAAGAAACATTTGGAATAGAATTCAGAGTAAATTCAGAAATATCACAAACAGAATTAAAATTTCATGTATTTAATCCTGTAATTCATGGATCTGTAAAGCTTTTTTTTTCTTTTGCTTAGGAGCTGACATCAGTGAGTCCTTTTAAAACAGCAGACCTTATTTCTATTCATTTCAGTGACGAGATTGAACAAATAATTCAGATTCTACAGGTAAAAATTTATTAAGCAACTAAATTGATGTGCAGTGTTTCATCACAAAAAATATTTTTTCACTTTCCTAAACTTAGAAGAGCCTATTTTTCAGAAGTCTAGATGTGTACAATTCCTTATAACAAGTAAAACCAGAGGATTTTTTTTCTAAATTAAAAAGGGGTGATATATGTCCAGTCAACAAGCACAGTTTTCCCAAATACTTGGTAGAGATGCCCCTTGATGAAAGTATTCCTGAATTAAGGCATACAAGACCTTAAATTCCATATACTGCTGTGCTTTCCACCTTGACTTTGATACTCTTTCATTAGAAACTACAAGTGAAATATTGTTGCCAGCTTTTTAAAATGAAAGCTTAATTGTACATCCTACATTCTGATCTTAATCACCTTTGATACCTATGGGTTAGAAATATTATGAACTAATTTCAGGGTTCTTTTTTAAATCAACATACTATGTCTCTGAGTAAAACAATACAAGATCCCACAGAACACAATGAGCTTTGCTTACAAAAAGCCAGGTATTCAAAAGTAACCTTTGCTTACTGCCACATGTTTATGTGAATGGGATTAAATCTCATTGAACTGAAATAGATCCTTTTTCAAACTATTTTGTAACTATGATTCAAAGGTGGAAATTGACTGATTTAACGTACATTTCCCTCTCCATTGTCATATGTACATATGCACATATATAAATGTAATAACTGATGTACTTTTGTTATCTTGGCATCAAAGGCTGGTAGATTAGAAAGAAGCAGAATTTTTAGGAGAAAAGTGCAATTTTTCTTACAAAATATTTCTGTCCCTTATCACAATATAGTTTGCTGCTGATTTCTTTCCCATTTCTGTTGTAGTGAAAAAAATAGTTAATTAGTGTGCAGTGTCTTTGGGTGAGCATTTTACTAGAATATATTTTCAAAATTTGAAGCCAAGTCTGTACTGTAATTCTGTACATATTTATTTGGAGCTAATGCCTCTGAAAAAGGAGGAAAGTGTGTTGAATATGTTAACCAGCTTGAGTTATTTGTAAAAATAATAAAGGAGGGATACAAAAAACCCAAATAGTAACTATAATATAGGCTTGCACTATATGCTTCTGTTCTGCACTCACATACTTCAAAAACTGTTTCTTTACAAGTAGCAAATCTCTGAAAATGTAACTTTTCTGCCAGACTTTTAATGGCTAATTTATTTTTTTTAATTGCATTCTGTTTTTAAAATTTTTATTAGCCGACCTAAGTGCCTGCGAGGATATAAAAATGAGACTTAAGTAAAAAAAGGTAGGAAAGAAACCAGTCTTAACAGAATAATAGAGTTACAAGGGACCTTGAAAGTCTTCTAGTCCAACCCTCTGCTCAAGCAGGAAGCCCTGTGCTATTTCAGACAAATGGTTGTCCAAACTTTTAAAAATCTCCAATATGGGAGCATCCACAACTTCTGGGGGAAAGTTGTTCTACTGATTAATTGTTCTAACTGTCAGGAAATTTCTCCATAGTTCTAGGTTGCTCCTCTCCTTCATTAGTTTCTATCCATTGCTTCTTGTCCTCCCTTCAGGTGCTTTGGAGAATAGGTTGACCCCCTCTTTTTTGTGGCAGCCCCTTAGATATTGGAATAATGTGATCATATCACCCATAATCCTTCTTTTTATTAAACTAGACATACCTAATCCCTACAACCGTTCTTCGTAAATTTTAGCCTCCAGTCCCCAAATCATCTTTGCTGCTCTTCTGTGCACTCTTTCTAGAGTCTCAACAACTTTTTTATATCATGGAAACCAAAACTGTGGTTCCAAGTGTGTTCTTATCAAGGAATTATAAAGTGGTACTAACACTTCACCTGATCTTGATTCTATCTCTCTTTTGATGCAGTCTAGGACTGTGCTGGCTCTTATGGCGTAGGTCTTTTGAGGCAACAATCTGATACAAATATAACATTAAATAACCTGCTCTCCATATCCCAACCAGTCTCACATTTCTGTCCCTCCCTCCTTCTCTTTTCATTCTAAAGAAAGGCAGGGAATCCTAAGTCCTTTTCTTGGCTAGCTGACAAGATCCCCCCCCCCCCCCGCTTCTGTATTAACCGTAATTTCAGCTCCTTCCATTCCATAAAACACTTACAGAGCAGTTCATAAAATGAGCTCAGATGTAGTACAATATTGCTAAAATCTATAGCATCATGAAATGCCGTTAGGAGAACTGTGTTTGAAGCTAACTTCAAGTGATATTCATGTCTTATGTATTGATCCTTTTACTTCCTTTGGAACTTAATAAATGTTCCTGATTTTTTTCAACTTTATATTTCATTTTGTGTGGGTATGGGTGTGGGTGCATTTTAAATTGCAACAGGGCAAGCCTGGAAAATGCCCAGAATTTTTAACAGCGTAAAATATACATTTAAATAATATTAAAGGTACATTTCCCATTTTAAAGAAAAGTTGTTAACAACCTAGGAAACATATTGTCATATGCCAAATCTCATCCAGTCTTATGGTTTCTTTTCTTTGCATTTCACAATGCAAAAATACATTGTCTATAAAGTAGTAGCTTATTTGAAACAATAAATAGAAGACAGTACTGTATTTAAAACTTTTTCACATTATAAGAACTCATCCATGCTACCATTATAAGGTACACATCCATGTCTATATACAAAAGCTATTGGGTGCATGGTTATTAAGAGTAATACTGCTATCTAGATTTCTTTTTATAACTGTCCTTCTGATTTGTTGTGTAAGCCATGACAATATAGCTATTAATTCATTAACAATTCCTAGATTTATCTATTTCTATACAAATTTCTGTTCTATGAAATCTGCATCACTTACCAAAGGTCAGGTATTTAAATCTTGATTTACAATGCCAGTTTCAACAAGTCCAGATTCATCTATTTCTGTTAAAATCAAGCAGATTGCCTATCAAAATCTTTCTACAGCTCTTTTAAAGAAGTTGCAACAATTTGTTTGCAAACATGTCAGAGGAATTAAAATCCCTTGTTTGTTTTTCCCACTCACCCCTTTCTGTGCTTTTGTAATGCTACTGATTTTCAACAATCAGAATTCATTCCTGGTCAAACTCTAAACCAAGATGAATTCCACCAGTTTATTTATTTTGCAAGGAATATAAATCCTTCCATTCCCTACTATCCTGTCAGAGTTGAAGAAGGTTCTTGAATGAGAAGTGAAACATCTTCAAAAGAAAAAACAAGAAACTCCAGTTGCCTCCTGGGAAAAAAAAGCACTGTTGGGACAATAAAAGAACAAGCAGTCAAGAAGCATGCCACAGACTAAACCCAAACATCACACCAAAAATAGCAATCATTGCAAGAGAGAACATGTAAACAACACAGTCAAATAATAAAATTCAAGGATAAGTTAAAATGATACAGATTGTTCAGTCAACTGGGCACTACATGGGGTTAATAAACATAGTTTCTGAGGAGAGTTGTCACAAAGGATAAGAAATCAAATTTTGCAGAATTGTCAGTATCTAAGATCATGCTGTTTTCTTAAGAATTTCATTCTCAGCCACAAGATTTTGTATTTGGAATTTGGCAGGAAGATATTTAAAAGAAGTCTGCCCTTGATTTATTAAAAAGAAAGGTTTTTTTTAATGGACTGATAGATAGAAGCTTATTGGTGTTTCTCCAGTGAGAACATTGGCAGTAGCAACCAAGTTGCATTAAAATGGGTCTGGTTTCTTCTGATACATAATGTAATCTTTAGGGAAGATTAAACACATTGTATAAGACACACAGAGTGCGAGGTTGAACATCAGTTGAGAAGATATTCTTGCATATATTCCAGAATTCCCATCAGTATTCAGGTGTTCTGTGACAGACAGTGGCTGTAATAGGAAGCCTGAGTTATGCTGCCATATATTTGAATACCTGCTGTTTGTCCCAATTTAAAATAGCTTGAGGATGTTGAATAATGTAATGTGCTTGTAGAAGCAGCTGTTTTTGAATCTAGACATGTCATTATCTTTAGCCAGTGAATATTAAATGGATTTAATGCTTTGGAATATTCTGTTCTGTAACTGCTGAATATCATTCATATTCATAGTAGATCAAGTACAGGTAGTCTCGATTTACAACCACAATGGAGCCCAAAATTTCTGTTGTTAAGTAAAACATTTGTTAAATGAGTTTTGCCCTTTCTTGTTAGATTTCTTTCTTTCTTACGACCTTTCTTGTTAAATGAATCACTGCATTTGCTAGTAATATGGTTGTTCAGTGAATGTGGCTTCCCCATTGACTTTGCTTGTCAGAAGGTCACAAAGGTGATCACATGACTCCAGGACATCGCAACCATCATAAGTATGAGTCCGTTGCCAAGCATCTGAATTTTGATCACATGACCATGGGGATGCTTCAAAGATTGTAACTGTGAGAAATGGTCAAAAGTCACTTTTTTTCAGTGCTGTTGTAACTTCGAAAGGTCATTGAAGGAACTGTCGTAAGTTGAGGATTACCTGTATACCAAATTTATAGGGAAATCATAAGCAGACTGAATCACTAAATATGTTAAAATATTAAGAATAGTTGAATCTTAAACACTGTGTTCACTTTGCTTTCCTGCCTTTTCTTGTCAGGATGAACATTTGCTTTTCCAATTTTTGAAGAGTCTACTTGATCCACGGTACGTATGCATTTTAACTCCTGAAATCTCATTAAAAATCCTATCGTGAAGAAATAAATTTGTGGCTTGAAATGGTATTTTATCGAATAGATTAGACCTTTGTGGTATCTGATGATGATTGTCATTAATTAGTATTCCATCTACAAGGAATCTTTAAACAGATCTACCATCCAGTTTCTCTGATTCTTGGACCCACTTTAATAGTGAAATCAATTGACTTTTCTTGTGAGAGTTAGTTTCATCTCACTTTGCAGAGGAGCTTGATTTTAACATATAAGGCACTATAAAAATTTGATAAGTAACAGCAAGCATTTCATAAAGCCATTTGTGTGTCAGGGGTGCTGTTGGCTCTCAGTTTTGTATACTCTTTGTTACAGGGATCCTAAATACTGTGAGAGATACCTGTAAGAGATTGTATAACCACTCATTCAGTCATGGGCAAAAATGTTCTTGCCTTTCTTGCCTTGCCCATTTCAATTTATGTCTAGTTTAAAACAGATTTTCAGTTAAATTAAATCTTGCAATCTAAGCTCCTTGTAATTCCATTCCTTTCAATATAGTTACATCACAAGAGGCTTTTGTGGGGCTGTCATTAGATTCTCTGCTACAAAGACTACAGGCTGTTAGAATGAAATCTGTTTTAATAAAATAATGTATACACTGAAGTGAAGGCAGATTTTTGTTTGGGAATATCTTCTGTTCTTAATATCTTCATTATTAAGTTTTTCTCAAACAATAGCAGAGTATGTCTCTTGCTAGGAATTTTAGGTATTATAATTATAACGTATCTGGAAGATGTCAAATTAGTGAAGTCTATAGTAACTTAAACATCAATCTATGTTACTTACTCACTTTGTTAAACTATAGCTAATTGTGTTTGCCTGAATGAAATTACAATTAAGTCACAATTTGCTTCATTTTTTTATTATTTGCCTGTCTTTTTTTCTTTTTCGTACATCATTTAACAGTCCAAATTCTTTGGTTTCTCACAGTTTTAGAGAAAAGAAGCAGAAGCCAGTCAGACTATTTTCTCAATCCTACAGACTTTCAGAAACCAAGCACTCAAAATTCAATTCCATATAATAAGTCCTCTCTTTTCTTCTTCTGCACCTACGTTTTTGTGCATTTTCAAAGAGTGGCCAAGCCCTTATTTAGCCATCTATCTGTTGTTTTTTTGGATGGATGTTGCTGCTACCCATTGTGCTAATTTCAGCTCATTTTCTGAGACAGGCAACTGAGTAAGGATATATTGGAGAAGGTTGTAAGAAAAATGCTACAGTTCCATGCTATCTAGTATACCTGCAGTCATCAGATACCTGCCAGTATAGTCAGCTGGCCAAAGGAGGACAAGGGGGCTACCAATGTGAAGACCTGGAAGCTCCTCACAATGTATGGAGGCTTCCATCCTGAGTCCAACATTTATAACCGGAGGCTATACACCATCCAGAGAGAGGGCAAGCGGGGTCTGATGAGTGTCAAAACCATTGTCCTAGAGTATTCAGGAGTACATCAATAAGACAGGACTCAAATATGAGTGTTGAAAGAATGCCTGGGACAACAGCAGATGTAAGATGAAGATAAGTAGAGGAAGTGTCCTAGCAAGACAAGATTCTGCATGGGATGTACCCTTGACAGATAACTGAAGTGTCTGACACTGGGAAATCCTTCCAATGGTTGGAAAGGGCTGAACTAAAAGCACTGAAGCACTGAGTCTAACAGCACAAGAACAGGCACTAACCACCACATCTATAGAAGCAGAGATTTACCATACCAGACAGGATCTGAAGTGCAAACTATGCAGAGAGGCCTTGGAAACAGCCCAACACATAGTGTAGTAGACCCCTGCTTCTTGTGCTGCTATGCTCAGTGCTTCAGTAGCAGATATACAATGCAGGCAGGAACAGCATATACTGAATGGTATAACCAAATGGCTGGCATTGTGTATAGAAACATCTGTAAGCATATGGGATAAACCCTTTCAAGTCCAGATGGGGAGATCCACAGAAGGTCATGGAGAATAATAGGGCTAAGATCTTGTGGTACTTTCAGTTCCAGATGGAGAAACACATACTTCGTGGTAGTAGACAAGGACCAGCAGTAATGACAGATGTAGTAGTACCAGCAGTATCAGGAAGGAAACTATAGAAGTACCAGGGCCTAAAGGTAGAACTAGAGTGGGTGTGGAAAGTAAAGGCCAAAGTGGTCCCAATAGTGGTAGCAACTCTCAAAGCTATGATTCCTAAACTGGGAGAATAGCTCCAACAGATCCCAGGAAAGACATCAAGGCTCTCTATCCAAAAGAGTGCAGAGCTAGAAAAAAACTGAAATACTGCACAGAACCTGTGGTATTTGACAGAGAATGAGGAAGACACATACCACCCATAGGGATGAGTAAGCAATTTTATATATATTTTCCATAGAGTTCTCATTTTAAAAATTATGGACACTCTATATTCTATGAATTCTAAAAAATACTTTCTCTGTGTATGAATATTTTTAATAAGGTGTTTTTGTATTTTATCACAATATATAATGCCTGTATCTGAAGCATTTAGGATATGTTAGTAACTAATATTAAGAAATATTTGTTATTCCAGGGAAGGTATCAATCAAGATTTGCTTCAGCTTTCTCCCTCTATTACCGAACAGTTTATTGATTTGCTGTGTCGGTATGATGCTGACCAGGTCTTAGAGACTTTGAAGTTCCTGGAGTCCTATAGGCTGGAAGAAACAATTCAGGTAACGTGTATGAATAGGATGAAACTGGATTCAGTTTTGTAAGATCTACTATTAAAATCAATTATATTATTTTACACTGTTACACAGTCATCTTCCTTTACGCAGTTAATGCAGTATTGTAGGCCCCATCTCCACCACATCGTACAGTTCTCTCAAACCTATTCTGTTGTCTATGTATGAAGCGTGGGCTTATCTATGGATGTTGGAACTCAACATTATCAAGCTCCTATAGTAATCCTATGTACTAGCCTTTCTGGAAACTAAACTTGTTTGTATCAGTGTACATATACACACTTGCAAAATTCAGATATCCATCTCTAATATGTGGATGTCTAGCACTAGGCAAAAGGAAACTGTGCAACCTTTGAGATGAGGCCTACTCCCTCACTGTGCCTAATTTGAACTAGTTCACAGCTAAATGTTTTTAAGTAGGAAATTTCCAAGCCAATGTAACTTGAACATGATCTAAGAATCTTAAGTTGTCAAAAATTCTATACAGGCACTTGTTAGATTACCATCATTTAGCTTGGTATAATTTTAGCAAGAGCTTTGTCCATTCAAGATGTGATCCCTTTTTTGCTTCAAAACTTTGTTATATTTCTATGGCAATGAAATATTGAATTGTTACAATTCAGGAAACAACAACTATGAATCATGAAGGTAGGCATCTGAAATTATAAGGGAGAAGACATCAGAGACTCTTGGTACATGTTACAAAGTTCTGTATAACTTCCTTTTATATATATATATATTAAAAATAATCTGGGTCAGTCACCGGGACCAGAAGTTTTGTCTTCCAAGCTATCACTCTCATGCTGGAGCCCATCCTGCCAGAGAGAAGTTCCCTCAGCTTGGGTTCCAGCACAAGTCCGAAAGCTCGGAAGACAAAACCTCTAGCCTTGGTGACTGACCCTGATTGAATCCTGCAACATTATCATGGGACATGTATATTCACCTTCATTCATGAAAAATGAAAAAAGCAATTGAAAAGAGATCAGGATGATGCAAAGTAACTAAGCTTTTGTAAATTGTTACCTTGCATCTGAAATTCCTTCTCTTTAATTTGCTTCCTTTTCTTCTATTGTAATGAAAAATATAGAAGGTTAATTGTGAAGGAAATTTTTAGCCTAGCAAAATGAGTGATATGAGGTTGTATTCCCCCCCCCCCCCGAGGTGATACAGGATATCCAAATAATGTTTTCTGCATACAAATCACTAAAATTAATGTTGGCATTTTCCACAGGTCGCCCAAAAATATCATCTCCACGAGGCTTCTTCTTACTTGCTTGAAAAGAAAGATGACATTCCTGGTGCCTTCTTAATTATGCTTGAGGTATAACAGAGTGAAAACTTCACTGTGAAATGTGAAGGGAGATTTTTTCTTTTTATTTAGAAGACAAATTAATCTGAATCAAATATTAACATTGGGGTGGTCAATGTTGTATGCATTGAAAATCTAGAATTCATTGGATTTACTGTATGTATCTACCAAATTTGAATTAGGCTGCCAAGTTTATTTTTATCTTTAGAAGAAGCTTTATGATTCTTATTCATATCTGATCATAATTTAAAAATTGAAAACAGATGTTTGTAAGACCTGTTAGATTTATTATGTGTGTAAATATATGAATTGTCACTTTGTCACTGCAGCTCTTATTGAGAGTATAGATAGTCCTCAGTCAGCGACCTTAATGGAGTCTGCCCATTACAGTTGAAAGTAAAATAAAATGCCCCACGTGATGGCCCCACTTAATGGCTGCTCTCCCCAGTGTGGCCCACTATACAGAGATATGAGCAATTCTTACAAAAGTGGGGGGAAATTTGGAAGTCTTAGTGAATGAGAGAGGAATAGAATGGGTACTTATGGATAGTTTATAAAATGTCATGTGAATTCAAATAACACAAAATATATTTTTCCTAGTGGTTACAAAGCAAGCTTTCAACACTGACTTCTGGAGATAAAAGTAAGTTTCAAAACAGATTTATTTGGGCATTTTGAACAAAATTCAGTGTTACATTAAATATTTGTGTTATTCGATCAGAATCAAGACCAGGCTTTGTAGACATTTATTATTTTTTATTTCTCATTTGCAAAGAGCTATTACATGTACACACATTCCTCGTTTATGTGATTAATACTCTTCCATATATATTTTAATTGCCTTAGTTTAACTACAAAATAATATCTGATTACTATTTCTCTCTAATCCAAGCTTCAGCACAACTTCCTTTACTAAAAGATATTGAAGGTACCTTAGCAAAAACAATTGCACTTTGCCAGAGGAATTCACACAAATTTAATCAGCAGGAGCGAGAAGTAAGTATTCCCTTATACTCTGGCTTTAAAAAAGGATACATTTGTTTCCCATAAAGCCACTTTTTTGTAACATTAAGGTAGGCTTGTAGCTGCCATCATATGTTTCATCTATTTTCCTATCACCTTTTTATAAAGTAAATAATAATATTTCCTGTTGAGATAAGTGCAACCCCAAGTCTTTCTGATCTGTTATTGTCCAAAACATTCTGGTTTCACAAGGTAGGAAACAAAGAATCTGAATTAAGGTAATCCCACTCAATTACTGTAGAAGAGACAGCTGTGTGAGGTCTGTCTGCCTTTTAAATAGCAGCCACATAACATATTTTTCTCTTTTACTAGAAATACTTTCCTTCCATTATCCTATAAAAAGCCCAGAGAAAGCTAGTTTGTATTTTAATAAGAAATATTGACAAAAACTGTTGGGCTCTGCCATTCTATACTATATATTCTATAGCAGAATCCTCCCCAGTGCACCTTAACATCAGCATGCTTTGCCGTGCTAGACCTGATTCGAAAAGGTCTGCTGTGAAATGTTAACAGTGAAGTTGGCTGAGATAGAGAAATTGTGTTGAGATTGTCTGCAACCAAAATTTCCTGGGTGCATTATGCAATGCAAGTTGGGAGGCTGGGAAATTAGGGTAGCAACAGTCTCTAAAATAGCTCTCCCAATATGGGAACAGTGCATTAGAAGGCACGTTGCATTTGTCACTTAGATGAGGGAGAAAGTCTGTTTCCCAAGGGACAGCCAGACACTTATGTCCTTTTCAGTTTATAGTGGTGTTGGTGCTGCTTTGCAGCAGATACAGGCATTGGGCACATCCAGGGACAGAAGAAAGATACTCTGTGTGAGACTGATGGAGGTTATTTTTTGTGCAATTCCGAGATTCCTCTTGTTTTTAGGCACTGTGGTTTCCGCTCCTAGAGGCAATGTTGTCACCCCAAAGATCTACGCTGCTACTTCGTTATTCTGAATGTAAGCATGTTTGTCTCCTTTTTTGTCCAAGAAGAGATATCCAAGACAAAATGACAAATAACAAGAAAGCTGTGAATTAGTTTTGCTACTGAGCAATTCACTTGTATGTAATATCAGGAATATATTTCTGAATAGCATTTCTTGACTTTTCCTTTTCTGTCATAAAATCATGAATTTGAGCCTGGTATTACTTGATATTTAAAGCATGATTTTGGTAACATTTTTCATCAGTAAAGTTTCTGGAGCTATCTTCTTTTGCATTTAAATGTAGCTATTGAATTCATTTATTTATCAAATTTCTACATTATACATCTCACCTAAGTGACATTTAAGTTAGTCTACCCTTTGCAAAGTAATTTTAATTTTGGGAAATCCTTTTGAAAATGTCTTCAATTTGAAATGCATTTAGCTGAGGCCGGTATATGAGGCCACCATAAAACACTAAAATTAAATGCAAATTTAATTTTAAACATTTTTAAAAGTAGCCAACATCTCACAGTATCACCATATCTTGCAAAATGTCAGTGTTCTCAAATGAAATTGTGTAAGATTTCAGTGTTCAGCATTATCATGTGAAGTTCCACAAATCTCAGTAGTGAGATCACTGAAAACTTTTACATTTTAAATATTTAACATTATTTTTGTGTTGCATGATCCTTTGAAATTGTGCTATTTGCTGCCAAGAAGGCTGCTTACTCCTGAGTTAAGATACTAAAGAGATTCCAATACAATGATTCACAAAAGGAAAAATTCACTAGCCAATACATCCTTCCTATTAGTTGTATTCACCATTGAGACAAAAATAACAGACTTAAATCACATTCATTGCTATGAGTTTTATTGTCATATTTGTTCTTTAGATTTGAAGAACTTGACAATGCAAGTATTGAACAATATGACAACATTCATTGCTCTGCCATTAATTTTGCAGAGAATCCTACAGGTGAGTTATGACAAATAATATTGTTACCTTAAAAACTCTTAATGCGCATTGTAAAGCTACATGTTGCATTTTCTTTTGCTTGATTTGAAGCATGATATTGCTTCAAATTCATACTGATATTGGAAATAACATATATATGTCAGAACAGTACTGAGTGGTGCGGTGGCCTAGAGGTGGAGCTCTTGCCTCACAATTAGGAGGCTGTGAGTTCGATCCTAAGTAGAGGCAGATATTTCTCTCTCTGGGCACGTTGAGAATATATCTGCTGAATATAATTCTGCATTGGCGACAGGAAGGACATCCAGCCAGTAAACACTCAGTTCCATTCATACTCCACCTCACCAGGGATTGTGGGGCCGTTAAAAGAAGATGATATCAGAACAGTACTGCAAACCTTTTAAAACAAGTGCAATCCAGTAGTGAGAAAAGTAAAGTTTTACACGTAGGCAAGAAAAACCAAATCCACAATAGTACGTGGCTCCACAGCAGTAACTGTGACAGGGATCTCGGAGTCCTAGTGAACAGCCACTTAAATATGAGACAGCAGTATGCTGCATCACAGAGATAGTTTCAAGGTCACATGAAGTGTTAGTACTGCTTCATACTGCTTTGATAAGACTACACTTGGAATACTGCATTCAGTTTTGGTCACCACGATACAAAAGAGATGTTGAGATTCTAGAAAGAATGAATGAAGAGCCTCAAAGATGATTGGGGGCTAAAACATATGAAGAATGTTTGCAGGAATTGAGATGTCTAGCGTAATGAAAAGATGGACGGGAGGTGACATGGTAACAGTCTTCCAATATTTGAAGAGCTGTCACAGGTGAGAGGGATCAACCTATTCTTCAAAGCACCCAAGGACAGGACAAGATAACAACTGTAAATTTATCAAGGAGAGATCCAATCAAGAACTAAGGAGAAATTTCCTGACCATGAGAACAATATATGTTGAACAGCTTGCCTCCAGAAGTTGTGGGTGCTCCATCACTGGAGGCTTTTAAAAAGAGATTGGACACAAATAAAGGCAAATATATATATCCCAGGATAATGTTGCAGGATCCATTCTGGGTCAGTCACTGGGACCAGAAGTTTAGTCTTTTAAACTTTCAGACTCGTGCTGGAGCCCATCCTCAGGGAATTTGTCTAGCAGAGTATGTGATTTGGGTTATTCTGTGTGTGGTATTTATATGGTTCCTGGTTATGCGTGGCTTTTTAGTAGTTGATTGGGGTGTTGATGGCTGGCTATTAAGTCATTGGCTGTTGACTTAATTGCCTAGAATGGTATAGGCTCTCCTGCTTGGGCAGGGGGTTGGACTAGATCCCTTCCAAATCTGGTATTCTGTATACTGTTTTGTATCTGATTTGGTGAGTAATGTGGTAGAAGAGATTAGATAAATGATTATTTGTACAGTAGGAAAACAAAAACTTAATCAGACATACTTGTACCAGATTAGATTTTGAGGACATTATGTAGGCTTTGTAGGAATTAATTTCAAAATTGGTCCAAATGAGAATTTTAATGTAAAATTTTAAAGCTTAATTGGGACTAAAACTCAGTATATTTTTTAAGTTGTATGTTTTGGCATGTGAGTTTTCAAAATAACTAATAAGAGGATATGCTTCCTGTTCCTGACATCTCAAAGCACATAAATCTGGTGAAATGAAAGACCTCTGTATGAAGCTTTGAAAAGCCAAAGCTCATCAAAATGTGATAACACTGGGATAAGTAGATATACAAGTCTGCCCTAGCATAAAACAGATTCCCTTATCTATAAAATATAAGATTATCTTGAATAGCATCTGTGTTGAGGCATGGAAAGGATCAGAGATACTGCTTAATCTCTTCTTTGGAAGAGATTTATTCAAAATTCTGTTAGTTGCTTTCTTAACACTTCATCAATGACCACCCCATTAAGTTAAAGGAAACCTGAGGTGTATTTTCCTTATTTTTCTTTTCTATGCTGGACTGAAACACAGAATAAACAAAACATATTTCAGTAAGCTCTGTTTGCCTTTTAGATGTAGTACAAGAATTGTTATTTGTCATTTTTTATCCAATAACATTTTCATTTCAAAACACTGTGAATATTCACTTTTGTCAAAAGTATTTTGCTTTATTGGAAAACTTTGTACTTTTTACTAAATCAGTGTTCCTGCTGAAAATGAAATTTTAAAAAGCAGTTTTATTGCCAGATTTGTGACTAAATAAATCTATTCCAACAAAGGCCTACTGGCTTTCCAGTTTATATTAGCCATATAATTGCTTTTTGGGGTGTTTCACTTTCCCAGCATGTGATTTATTATACTAAGTCTCATGACAACTGGGTAGATAATATATTTGTTAAGTTGCTATTCATTTGATGCTTTGAAGAAATGAAACTCTGTGGGTCTAATCACAGCATCATCATCACTCTTTACAGTTGTTTTTCTGCAATGAAATGTGTCTTTCCAAAAGTGAAGATATATCTGTTATTCTAGCCTTTAATTCAGTTGATTTTTGGTTATAGTTTTATTTTAAATTGTCATGTAGCTCTTTTTTTTCCTATGTGCATATAACAAAGACCACTTGCATACAAAATTAACCTTATTAAGGGTGTTCAAATATAGAAATACAGTTCAGTTAACTGTTTCCAGTTACATTTATGGAATAGAAGTCTTTTCCTACAGTTGATTTTGCTGTTTACTTGTTTAATGATAATATTTAGAAAATAGCATATGTCACCTTGCTAAAGCATCACTTTTGTTATTGCTATCAAGTGCTGATGAAAATAATTATATTGGCACCTATCTAATATATTAAATACATACAACATATGATATACTGGAACACCATACTATCTAAAATGCTTTGTGCCCGTTCTGTGGATAAGGGAATTATATGTGTTAATTATCTATTTGCATCAAATAAAATCCCAGAAACATAAATGTTTATTTTTGATAAGAAAGAGATTTTATAATATGCACTTTTAAAAAGAGAGGAATTTTCTTATTGCATTGTGGAAACTATGATTGCTAGAGTTGCTCAATAGTGAGATGGGCAGCACTATTTATTTAATAATATGTATTTAATATTTGATAAATAAAATAATAGGAATAATCTGAATGCCGTTTGAACATTGTGAATGATCGACATCTGATCTATGATTTTACATTGCATTGTTGCTTTACTTAATGTACATAAATATGCTATTCTCTTTCAAACAGTATTGTATAATAAAATAAAATAAAAGAATAAAAAAAGCAATAACAAATAATAGTCCAAGGAAATTGTAAGCATTAGATAAGAAGAAGAAGAAGCACATCTAAAACTGATTTCTGCCATATTTCAATATGCTTCTCCATATTTACTATACTTGCAGACTATCTTGTTTCCAGCACTTCATACATTAACTTTTGTTCCTGAAATATCTCATCTCTCCCTTGTTCACAAATTCATATAAAATCTCATCTTGATCCATTTTGTCTTTGTTCCTTTATTTGTTTTGCAATTCTAGTGTTATTCATTCTCTTGCTATAATTCAGTCCAACTCAGTATGCTCTCATTCAATACAATATCTTGATCTTTGACCATCACAATGTAAAAACATTAAGATTATGGAGTTAAAAATTGTAACATAAATAATTTGTTTATAACCTATGAGGGTATGAGACAGTATGAAAGAAGTACTATACTAGAATTGGTATAAAATAACACATGACAAGTTATAGGTTAGGTAGAATTACAGTTTAAGTCAGGCGATGAGCAGGATATAATGAATAACACTTTGTGCAATCTACAAAACAAAACAAAATTAACAATTGAAGAGCAGCAACTATAGAATTGAGTAACTGGACATGTAAGGCAGCTATATAATAATTAGGCATGTATCAAGACTTATTTCCGACTTCCGGTTTGACATCGTTGAGTCAAGGACTGTCTTCTTTGAAGCGGTCTGTCCTGGGTGCTGTAAAACCTATAAAAAACAGCGTATATCGGCTGTTTTTAAGGGTTAAAAGTCCAATTCCCGGGAATAGGGAATTGGCAGATCGGAGGGGAATCGAGCAGGGCTCACCGAACGCCCTA
>JANHFL010004216.1:259052-270879 GCA_032468155.1 Oxyrhabdium leporinum
GGTTATATTTGAAAAATGCTTTGTATAAAATTTTTTCAATAATAAAAGCTCTTTATCTCCTTGAAAAAAAAAAAAGAAAAAAAAAAAGACTTATTTCCATTACCTGGCAGCCAATGAACTTTTTAAAAAGAAAAAAATTATCTGTGCTTGTGAAAAGTTGGAACTGGAGATGGCTCCTGCCTTCACACTCTCTCTTACATATACTCATGTTCGACATCATTGTAATAAGCAGCTGTAGCCAGCTGTAGTTTTCCTTTTATAATTCTTATTTTAATTTCTCGGTAAGGCTCAAATGATCAGTACAATATCAGAAATTTGAATTAATGTCATGCCATTTAAAAGAGTCTTTTAGCTGATTTGCTTTCTATTGGGAATTCATTTCCCACTGTTCCCAAAAGCTCTTTCCTTTAAATCAAGCTTGATTAATGGCGACTTTGTGAATACCTTCAATATTTTCTTGCTAAGTATATGGAAGCAGTTTGCAATTGTCTTTTTCCAAGATCTTTTTTGATGACTTGGAAAAGTCTTACAGTTGACACAGTCTTGAAGTTTTCTAATGGTTGGCCCATTGTGGGCGGTCTGATTTTAATTAGTTTTTACAAGATCAGCAAGGTTTGGCTTAATGCTGCTACCTGCTATGGTGTACTACAATAACCATGACCAAACAATTTAACACTATGTATTTATTTTTAAAAAAAGCTTGAAATGATCTCTAAATGCAAATGTATATCATTAATTTACTAAGCAGCTGTTTATTTGCATTTCTGCCTTCAATTATCTAGCAAGTCTATGTTTTTCTTTGACATATCCTTTCCAAGAGAGTATCTCCAAAAGGTAGTTGGCTATCTAGCAGATAAAAATAGTTTGCTGTATGTCATGGATCAGGTACATGCTGCATTAAGAGCTCAGATTTCCCAGTTGTTCTCCATAATTGATAGTGTTGCAGCACGATGTACTTTCTAAGTTTCTGCTTTTAAATTATGCATGCTGAAAAAAATAGAATGAAAAGTGTCTATTTAAAACCAGATATGACCTCCCTCCCCATCCTTAAAAAGCTTCATTCCTGTTGGAATATGTTCAGGAATTAAAAAATAATGTATTTCTAAGAAAAAAAAATAGCTGTCCCTTGTTTAGAACCTGTTCAAGCGATAAGGCTGATTATCTATGTTTTAATACTGCAGCACTAAGTTGTACGTTGAGAGGAGAAGATGCAGCAAAAGACAAGGCATTTTGAAAGCGTGTACAGTAGGATACTTTAGGTCATAGAATATTTGTAAAGTAGATTCCATGCACATTGCAGACATAATATAAAATGTCATAAAACATTCCCTGTGATGAAGCTTGATTGTGCTGTACAGTTCAACATGAGTTATTTTCAACATGAGCCGATACATCTCTGAATGTATCCCAGCTTTTCTAGTGAAGGCAATACATTAGAAACTCTGTCATTACTGAAGGCATTGAGAACTCTGGTTAGGAAATACGTCTGAAAGGAAATGCACTATGGCATTTCCCTTCTCTGGTAAAGCAAGTTTATAGGGGACTATAAAAGCCTCAAAGTAAGTTTTGACACAATTCTTCTACAGCAGAATTAATTCAAAGTGACTTCATGCAGGATCTTAAATATTTTGATGGGGTCCCAAAGGTGGTTTTTCAAGAGGCAACTGAACTTTCTGGTTTTTCTTCTATGACATTTCACTTCTCGTCCAAGGAGCTTCTTTGCTTCTTGAATAAGAAGCGAAACATCTTCAAAGAAAAACCAGAAAGTCCAGTTGCCTTTTGAAAAACCATCTTTGGGACAATCAGGACCTGGATGACTGAGAATCTCCATAGACATTCTGATGGGGTATTATTTTTGTTACAGTGTTCTAAGAAAACTTTTACTAATAGAAAACCATGTGTATATCCATGAAGGAAGATTTAATCTCTCTTCACAAAAGCCTCCCCTTTTGAATTTATCTTCTGCAGATTTGTAAACACAGAAATATTTTTGTTGAAAAAAAAGCTGAACTCACTTTGGAAATTATAGCTCTGTTTATTTCTTGCATTCTATCAGCTTTATTGGATAAGAGACATGAGATACACTTGTTTTATTGTAGTTAGAGGAAAAAATATTTAACAATCAAACTGTTAACATTTCTTTTTATATGTTTTAATTAATGTTGATCATCTAATAACTTTCACACAGGATCCAGTATATGGAAGAGGAAAACTTGGAGAAATTCAGGGTCTTGTGCTAGGTATGCTAGACAGCTTTAACTATGAGCAGGTAAGTAGAAGGTGGGGATTTTTTTCTTATTGATTAAAATTGCGATTGTGCAAGATTTAGAGTTTGCTCTTCTTTGTTCCTTATCAGCTTCTAAGAGCTTTAACCAAGAATACTTTAGCAAGCTAAAACCATTGTATTAACTTGTCACTTAATATTGTATTTCTATTTACTTTCTATAGCATACAGGTTTTTTTCTGCACAAAGTTGTCCCATCTGTTTCATGCACAAAGATTGCATAGATTTTGAGCTGCAATTCCTCCCAATACACACCTTACTTGGAAAAGTGCAGTGAAAAAATTAGTAATATAACTATGTTCAAATGAATATATTTGGTTCATTAAGTGTAAATTAGGCCAATTCATTTTTCATAATTATGTGAATTCCATCTTGATTTTTCCTGGACACCAATTAAGCAAATCACAATGCATTTGGAGGTTCTATGTGGTAAATGGCTGTACCATCAAGTATGTACCTATACCCAGTGCTGATCCTGGGTCTTGATGTGAGTGTTCACATTAAATAATCTCAAAGCAAACTATGGTAATATCTTTTGCCAGCATCATCTTTGATGAAGTGAACTCTGACTTTGCCTATCATCTTCTGTTTATCAATACAGACAGAATAACGAAATGCATTCATAACAAATTGCATTCATAAGTTCTAGTTTTTCAGAATTCAATTCTACTTCCACTGTATCTCCCTTTTTGTAAAGAGCTGTGTAGTTAGATTTTTAAAAGCAAAAACAAGAGTGTAGAAAAGCAAGGCACTGTTATTTCTCTCAAACCCTAGTTGTTTGCCACTTATAGCAAGCACTTATATTGAATATTTTGTCCTTGCCATTGAATTGGGATTTGAAAAGCTGTCCTTGAAAAGATGAAATTCATTAAACTTCAATAGGTGATTTAGATAGTCTGTAAATATTCAGTTCCTAAATGCAGCTTCGTGAATCTTTACTAATTTTTTGTATTGCTTCAAAGTGGGGTTCAGTATCCTTATATTTAAGTACAGCTTTTTATTATTTCCAAACTTGGTGATGGAAATTGATTTAAGGTAAAAAGTTTTAGAATTGTACACTGTACATTAAATAAATAAAATGTATATTTGCTTATGTTTACCTGCTTAGAAACAATTTATGGGTTTTATTATCAGCTGAAATATTTAATCAGCGAAGGACTGTTTTTCATCTAGTAATATTTCGCCTGGGACATGTTTATGAAATTTTTATCTCCCTTGAATGGAATGGATGGAGTTGAGTGAACCTTGCACCCTTTAGAAATCTGCCAGTTGTCCCTCTTTTTCTTTCCAGATCATCTCTCTTTCTCTTCCTTCTTCCTCTCCAACATTCACTGGGTCTTTAGTTTTTATCCTCACTTATCAGGCTTAAAGGAGTCTGGGTGCAATGCATCCTTGTTTTTGTGTGAAGAGCTAATTTAAGATTCCTCTGAACTGTGATTTAGCTACATCCTCTTCAATTCCTTAAGAAGAATGAAGCTATCCATTTATAGGAAAAAGGTGTTTGTTTATCCTCAAGTCTTTAGTAACATTTTACTTTAAATAAAGTAGTACTATTTAGGAGGATGTTTGTTAGTGCCTCTGCCTCTACCAACAGAGAAATAAATTATAGTAAATGAAACTTATGTGTTCTATATGTGCGTAAGTAATTATCAACTAGAGATTTCTTGCCCAATACTGTAGCACAGGGGTGTCAAACTCAAGGCCTGCAGGCCAAATCTGGCCTACGGGGTGCTTAGATCTGGCCTGCGGGGCCAGTCTGGAAATAGCAAAGGACCGGCCCACAGGGCCTGTGCTAGAAAAAATGGGGTGTGGGCAGGGCACGTCCCCCACAACCGCTTTTGGCCTCCGGAGTCCTCTGGCAGGCCATCCAGGCCCAAAACAGAGCCTCCAGAGTAGTCCATGAGGCCTTCCAGGCCCAAAATGGGGCCTCCGGAATGGTCCAGGAGGCCGTCCTTGATTCAGAAGGTTATAAAAGGGAGGAAAAGTAAAATATTTTAACTTTTAGGCTTGCAGGATTCTGCTACTGTAGCCTATGTCAACAATTTTGTAGTTCTAGTCTTCCTATGGAATCAATTTCTTGCTCTGGTGTCTCTCTCATAAGGTGATCAAGTAGATCAAGTAAGTATTAAAAAAACAAAATCACAGAAATGTACGTCTCCCTATTTTTATAAGTTTATAAAACCATGTCTGTGGAGGTGCGGTCATGTGTCACACCCAACATGGCCACGCCCCCCACCAGCCCTCGAAGGTCAAATCCAATCTAGATGTGGCCCTAGATGTGTGAAATTGAGTTTGACACCCCTGCTGTAGCAACTATATCTTTTCAGTCTTCCCTTTGCTTCTTTATATTTTTGCCTTATCATCAGTCATCCCAAAGTATAGTAGGCATGCAATCACCTTCTATGAAACAGGCCTCAAATCCTGTGTCAGCCATCATGAACACAAGGATTCAAAAAACATAAGTAGACATTGACAGCCCCTAAACTCCACTGAAGATGTTACATAGCCTGGTAATGAAACGTTCAGAAACCAACCCACAAGCTCAAACCTTCACTCTCATAAGTAGATGTTTTTGAGGGGAAGAGTTTTTAAGGCTACCTGAATCTGGTTTTAACTTATGTACTATAGGTGGTAAATAATATAAATGTTTAATATCATATACTGCATTGCCTTCAAAACAGGAAATAAATTAAAATGAACTGTCTATAGTTGTTGGTGTTCCGTCACTGGAGTTCCATCACTGGAACTCCATCGCTGTAGTTTCAGTCAACAATAGCCAACAAGTTAATAGTTTGCCATCAACACCCCAAACAACAACTAAAAAGCCACACACAACCAGGAACCAGATAAATACTATGCACAGAATATCCCAAAACACACATTCTGGTGAGAGAGAACTTTCCTGAGGATGGACTCCAGCATAAGTCTGAAAGTTTGGAAGAATAAACCCCTGATCTCAGTGGCTGATCCAGATTGGGTCCTGCAGCATTTGGAAAACTGGTTGAATTTGAATTCATCCATACTAAATAGAATTAACACATTAAATATTTTTTCTTTTTTAAATGTTTACCTTTTTGCCAAATTTATATGGTCACCCATTTAATAATAGAGCTAAGACTCTCTCTATATAAAACATATATATAATCTATGAAACAAATATTATTATGGTTTATGGCATAGTCAGCCAGATGTTTAGACTCGTTCTGGCATGTTTATCCACCTATCGAGTCCTTCCCAAGGGCCTGAGGTAGGCAGATATTATTGTTTCATGGTGTTAAAGATACCAACTAGACCACAGTTTCTTCAGCTTCTTTGCCGAGGCAGCACATTGTCTGTTGCTTTCTTGTCATTTCTGGTTTTGTATGGATTAGTTCTTAAGACCTCATCTTGTGTAGCCAGAAGTAGTCCCTCTATCTCTTTCTTCAACTTCCCTTCTCTTAGCAATTGCCAGGTCTAATTATCTGACTGGTCTCCTAATTTTTTAATATAATGGTCATGTAATACTTCCCCTTGTCATGTCTCTTTTCTAGTCTTAATTTAGTTTCTCTTGTAGGTTAGTTTGGTCTCTCCAGTACTCAGTAAGTCTTCCTGGTATACTAGCTTCAGTGCATTTTCTTCACTGTCCTTCAGATATTCTTCCACTGCCCTTTTTTCTTCTTCAACTGTTCGGTGTACTTGTAACATTCCATGTCCACCTATTTTCTTGGCAAGTAGAGTCTGTCAACATTGTTGTGTGGATGAAGGGCATGATTTATTGCTATTATTTTTCTGGCCTTCTCATCTAGGGCTTTTTCTGGTTGAGTCCAGTCCGCTATTCCAGATGTATACCTAATGATTGGAATTGCCCAAGTGTTAATTGCCTTGATGATATTTTCTTCACTGGGTTTGGTTTTTAAGATCTTCTTCACTTTTATGATATATTCACTTCTAAGCTTTTTGACTTAGTGTGCTTGATCTTTTGAGCTTGAAGGTTTCCCAGTTATTTGTAATGATGATGTTATTTCCTGAGGGCTTCTTGATTTCCTCAGCTTTCAGTATTTTCCCATTGTTTGTAAGGGTGGCACATTTATCCAATCCAAACTCCACTGCAATGTCTTGGCTGCATATTTGAAGTGCTGAGCAGTGATTCCATTTCAGGTGGTGTTTTTCCATACAGCTTCAAATTATCCATTTAAAGATGCTGGAATATTTTTGCAGATACTTTTGATGTTTGATAGACATGGCCTGACTTGTTCAGTATTGTTGACAAGGAAAGCAGTGCCAACAGTAGTTGTAGTAATAGTGATAGTGAATTTCCTTGAAAGATTACTCTCTTGATTTTATCTTCTCCTAGCCTAGACCAGTAATTGTATCTTTTGTTGTACTGTTGATCTTTGCACTGAAAGCTTCTGATATTTCTACTGATATTTCTAGGAACTTCTTTATCCAGTCATGTGGCAGAGAGTTGAATGCCTTCTTGTAATAAATCCAAGCTACATTTAAGTTGGTCTTTCCTCCTCTTGCACTATTGCAAAATCATCTTGTCAATTAAGAGCTGATATTTTGTCCTTCTGCTGTTGAAGCAGTTTCCTTTCTGCTCATTGGAAAGAGCTTATTTTCAACTTGATGCTGTTGAATTGTATCAGCTATCACAGCAGTTAGCAATCTGAAAGTAAGCAAATAACTAGCCTGTGGTTGTCTGCTGCTGCCCTTTTGCTGGATCTTTCATTGTCAGGTAAATTTTGCCAGATGTTAACCAATCTTCAATTTTTACCTCTTAGCAGTATGTTGTTAAATTACTTAGCAATGAATGGTTGTAGACCTCTCAGATGTTTCAACCAGAAACCATGTAATTCATCTTCATCTGCTGATGGCCAATTATTGATTTTCCTTGCCCTTTTATCACCATTTTTGCTATTATTACAAGTTCTTTCATTCAGCTTCTTTTTTATTCTTACCCACATCCTTTATCCAAGCTGCATTTTTGTTATTTGTTTGGTAGCTGCACCCAGGACTGCACTGTTTCTTCTCTATCAGGTGTTAACTGGTTCACTGCAATCTCTCCACTGATGTATATTAAAAACCGTTCTGATTTGATTGAAATTGAGAGATTTTGCCTTTAGTGTACAATTTGAGCTTTGTATCTACTGTTCATTTATTGTATATATAAATCCTTCCATTTCCCACCATCCAGTCCGATCTGAAGAAGCTTCTTGGATGAGAAGCAAAACATGTTCAAAGAAAAACAGGAAAGTCCAGTTGCCTCGTGTAAAAGCATATCTGCTGATCTTTTTGGCTGCGATAGTTATCTGTTTCTTTATTATTTCCAGTACTTCCTTAATCTTTCTTGTTTCTAGGAGTTTTTCTTTATCAGGTATTCTTTGGTCTTGTTCTTCAGCTTCTTTTCTTTCAGTGTCAAGTATAGATCCCTAGCCAATGGGACTCACAGCATGTCCTTTCTGCTGACTCTGGTGGGATGGGCAGATGTAATGTTTCCTATGTAATTATTGGGGGAAAAGTGTAGGAATAATTAACTAAAATGGCAAAAAATTAAATCAGAAAACACAAGTATTATATTGGATCCTTAGAATACTTCAAACTTTAAAATTAAACTGTTGGGATAATATGCTATCAAACAAGAGGCATTTAATAGTATGGAAGATTTGTAATAAAGAAGAAATAGTGAACTTGCTAGGGAGCTAGGCTAGCATATAATTTATATTAAGATGTGTAATTTCTGTCTTGTAGTAATATTCATGTGGAGATACTTTTCTACATGCAAAATGTATATAATGTGGCAACGACTTAAATGATTTCTATATTATTCTTTTTCCTGGCTAGACTCTTTTGGAGACAACAACAAGCTTACTTAACCGTGATCTCCACTGGTCTTTATGTAATTTGAAAGCATCTATGACTAGAGGGCTCAATCCCAAACAAGATTATTGCTGTATTTGTTTGCAACAGTACAAGAGAAGGCAACAGACTGGTGACCAAATTATAGTCTTCAGGTAAGTCTAGACTAGTGAATAGCTTCAATAATGAATGGGTTTGCACTGAAGAGCTTGAAGGCTTCTGGAGAGCTCAGATTTACTAATTAATGAAGATAAGGAACTTTGATACTGAGCACATAGTGTTCTATTGCTATATCACTAATAATTTAATGTATGTACATATCCACCTTGTCTGTTACTGTCCAAGCTATAGCCTTACTAATAATATTAGTTTTTTCAGTTGAAAACAAAACTATGTAATAACCGGTAACGGAAGTTATTAAATACAGGGCACTCTATCCTTTATTCGCCAGACAAGCAAAATTATAAATGGGTTGAACCTGCAAACACAAAGCTTTCAGTTAGCATTACAGCTCATAGGCAGTGTTAGTGTAGAATTTTTATTATTTGGAAGTGTCTAATTAATATAATCACTATTTTGGTTCTGCTTCTAATTCATTTTACATAAAGCTGAATTTCAACACTGAAAGGACAATGGTGCCTAGTCATCATAAAGCACAATCTTGTGTGGCCAATATTGACTAAGAAATGTAAGAAATATAAGAATTATTTTAACATTTTCATACACTGCAGGTGACAAAAATCTCTCCTGTCTCATAGAGAAACTAAAATATGATTATAGAGCAGGCGACTTACAGTCATATTACCATTCCTATTTCTTGTGCAGGAAGACAGTAGGGCAGAATGTTGTGCCCCATTTTATTAAAATAGAAGATGTAACATGCTTGACTGCGAAAGGAAAATGATGTCATTATTTTCAGGGAAGAGGGCAGGGAAAAAGGGAAATTTAGCACAATAAGATAGGAACTTCTATTTCCATACAACTTTAGTTATTAACTGAGGGTAAGAAAAAAATACTGTATATCAGGGTAAATTTGTTTTTCTTGAAAGATCTGCTTCCAAGGAGGGGGCCCATTTCAGATGCCTTCAAGACTTGATTTTTATCCATTCTGATTAACATATTGATGATAGTTTTATGAGTAATACAATCAAATCTCTGTCTAGAATTATTCTCATGGCTTAGATATCATAATAAAGGTTTTAACAGTAAAATTTGGTACTATCTGATGTAGCAGGCAATAAGTGTAGAAGGAAGGTTTCTTGCATTCCATTGCATATATATGTGGTAGGAAGTTGCATCAAATTCTGAATAAGGAACTATAACATTACACTGTTAATGTCTAAAAATGGCTTAAACATTAAGATACTTTTTAGAAGTTTAATATTGTAAAAAAAGTTATTAGATTTGATTATACATTTTAAGATGTTAGGTACAGTAGAACCTCTGGTCATGACCATAATTCGTTCCATAACTTTGGTTGCAACCCGATTTGGTTGTGACCCGAACCTAATTTTGGAAATTTGGCGCTTACAAAAAAATGGCATGGAAGGAGAAATTGGCTGTGGAAAAAAATATGTGAATTTTTTGGTTGGAACCCGATTTGGTCATGGTCAGAAGCATTCATGACCAGTGGTTCTACTGTATTCAGTTTTATGTTATGTGTGCATACAATGTAATATATGTATTCTATTTTTATAACAGTTGTGGCCATTTGTACCATTCTCTTTGTCTGCTAAGTAAAGAGTGTGGCACTGAAACAACAGGGCAGATGAGGTGGACTTGCTTTAAATGCAGTGCAAGTCATAAAGGAGAGAAAGTAAGTTTGACTTCCTTGGAGATGAAAAAAAGAACTCCGGTATCACTTGCTCAGGTAAGAATTGAAGAAGTGACCCATTCTTAAAAGATTGATATGCTGACCGATTGATAGATTTAGTCTGCCACTTGAAACCAACTGGACTAGCTAATTTTCAAAAGTTACAACAAGAATTATTAATTAAAGTAGCCACAAAGGTAAATGGCTAAATAATGAATGTATGGAAAATAGCATTATGGGGTACAGTTAATCATCAAACATCCATGTATACACCATGAGTATGGGGACAATCCATATTAAGATACTTTACCCTGAACCACTGAAAGGTTTCTCCCAACAGTTTCACATGGATGTTGAACAGAACAGGGGAAAAGAGTGAACCCTGAGACATTCCATAATGAAGTACCTATAGAATCCCCCTTCCTATCTTCCCTCCAGAATCATATTTTGGACCTGCATACTGAGATAGGACCTGTCCTGAGCCAACATAACAGTGTGCATCCACAGAAGGATTTTGTAGTCAACAGCAATAATGCTATTAATAGATTTGAAGGAAAGAATTTCATACCACTTTTCATCCAGTCCCTGCTAGAGATCATCCATTAAGTTGGCCAAGGGGGTTTCTGATCCATGCCCAGACTTGTATCCATACAGGAAAGAAGTCAGAAAATCCATATCCTCCATATCCTTCTAAAACCATTTCCCCAATAACATTGCCTAAAAGAGACTTAGGATGAAATTTGTCCACTTTTGTTGGATTCAGGTCTTGCCTTCTTAAACGGCCAAGACTGGATAAATCTAGTGCTTTTTTGAGCACTTCTGGTATTTCTCCTTCTCTCCAAGGCCTAACTGCGACTCAGATTCAATTCCTGACTTTTTCGTGGAAGCTTTAATTAGGCAGATGAAATGGGCATCCAAACTGGAAGTAGCTGAGCTAAGATTGCAGAGGACTTCCTTGGGATCTATAGGTACAAAAACCTCCCAAAGAGCACCACCAGATGTTTCTTGGTGCTTCATCAAGTGCTACAAAAATGAAGCTGTTCCTGTAGTCTAAAATAGATATAATATCAGCCATCCAAAATGTTGTTGATATAGTCCTTACCATGTTTGAATGCTAGCATGTTTGAGTGAGTAGTACATACATTCCTGATTCAATGAAAACCCAAGGTCTGTTGTGGTATTCTTTAATCATGATAAAAAGTGGTTTTTCTTTATGCCTTCTGTAAGCATTGGTTTTCTCCAACTTGTAACTATTTATTTCATGTTGTTAGTCGATTTAATTATTATATTTTTAAAATTCTAAATTTAGACATATTTAAAGTATGTAACTGATCTGAGAATCTACATAACATCTAGAAAGAAAATTGTACATAACAGTTACTTGCAAATAAATATGCGAAAGAGCCCATCCTGTGAAGTAACCTTTATATAGAAGAAATGTACTTCATTACTAGTGATGCCACCAAGATTATACAGTCACAAGCCAAACAATAATAGGCATGTTTTGTGAGCGGAAATGTGCTGAGTCTTGCCCAGATTTTGTGCCTACTCACACATGAATTTCTATAAACAAAGATAAATTCTTTCCATGAGTGGTTGTATTTGTATATGCAAGTATGAAGGAGAGAAAGAATATGCTTTTGATTGAAAGTTGGAACATAAAGAGGGATCCTAAGTGTTTCTTCTAAATGCCTTTCAAAATTGCATTTGCATACTTTGTAGTTTTATCACAGTGCTGACTCCTGTGTCAATTGCAAGCTTTTTAATCTAGCTGCTAGAGCAAAGTAGAAAATGCTCACTTGAAATACTGTATTTTTCAGAGTATAAGACGCTCCAAAGTATAAGATGCACCTAGCTTTTGGGGAGGTAAACAAGGGGGGGGGTGACATCTGGGT
>JANHFL010004216.1:281346-313364 GCA_032468155.1 Oxyrhabdium leporinum
ACCCCAGCATAGGCTTAGCAGCCTATATAAGTTTACCAAGCAATTAGTCACCTCAGTGTCTCTGCCTGCCTTCCCACGAGGACATGCCTGTGCCCGAACTGCTCCTCATCTGCCTGCCTGCCTGCCTGGGTAAGTAAGCCGCTGCCACCGCTTGCTTCCCTTCCCACCGGCGCTGCATTCCCGCGCAGCCTAGCTAGCTGCGCCCCCCCTACGGTGCGCGGAGCTTGCCTGCCTCTTGCTTCCCTTCCCACCTGCGCTGCATTGTCGCGCAGCCTAGCTAGCTGCGCCCCCCCCCAGTCTGCGGAGCTTGCCTACCTCTTGCTTCCCTTCCCACTGACGCTGCATTCCCACGTGGCCTAGCTAGCTGCGCCCCCCCAAAGTGCGTGGAGCTTGCCTGCCTCTTGTTTCCCTTCCCATCGGCGCTGCATTCCCACGCAGCCTAGCTAGCTGTGCCCCCGCACGGTGCACGGAGCTTGCCTGCCTCTTGTTTCCCTTCCCACTGGTGCTGCATCACCGCGTGGCCTAGCTAGCTGCGCCCCCCCCCCCCACAGTCCACGGAGCTTCCCTTCCCTGCCTTCCGCGCTGTCTTCCTTCTCTACTCCATTCCACACGCAGCCCCGCCATGTTTGCCTGTCTTCTTTGCGGGAAAGGAAAGCAGCTTCTTCCCTTCTTCTCTTTTCCCCAACGACCATCGCCCGGATGCCCTCGCTTTCTCCAAATTCCCCAAGCATTTCTTTGCCTACCTTATTTCCAGCTGCATTGCGTTTCTTTCTCCTTCTCGCCATCGTGTGCAGGGAAACGAAAGTTTCCCTAAAGAAAAGTTCAATCAATTCTAACTTCTCACGAAAGGAAAAGATCTCGCAAAGTTGGAATTGATTGAGTGAATTTCAAGAAGGAGAAACATGATGGAGCTGGAAATAAGGTAGGCAAAGAAATGCTTGGAGAATTGGGGGAAAGTGAGGAGATCTGGGGGGTGAAAGCTCTGTGGCGTCGGGCTGCAATGGCGAAATGGACAACAGAGTGGCCGGTGTGAAGGAAGGGGGCTTTTCCTTTTCCCCTGCTCCTTGTAGTTCCCTCGCACCGGCCTCTCCTTTGCAGTGCAGCGGTCCACTCCGCTGAGCCCAATGGTGAGCTCCGTGGCGCCTAAGCAGAGACCAGGTCACCACCCTGCCTGTCCCCGGAGCTTGCCTGCCTCCGACTGCCACTGCGGGGGCGGTGAGAATCATAAAGGGACAGGCTGCAGCTGCTTCCAGATCGGTTCTGGCCGGCAAAGAAGTGATGGCCGGAGGCCCTTCACTCCTGTGAAAAGTGGCGCCAGAAGCCTCCAGCTGTCACTTCTTTGTCGGTGTTAGAAGCCTCCAGCCGCCATTCCCGACTCCGTTCTGGGAGGCAAAGAGGTGATGGCCGGAGGCCCTTCGCTCCGGCGAAAAGCGGCGCCAGAAGCCTCCAGCCGCCAGCTCTTTGCCTTCTTTTTTCCCGACTAATCTTCAGCATCGCTGTTTCTACAGCATTGGTTATGTGAGTGGGTGGGCGTGGCTAACTCAACGTCACTCACAGCAAGGTGCCACCGCCCCACCTTGCCGTGAGTGATGTTGAGTTGGTCACGCCCACTTAGTCACATGACCCCCCCACCAAGCCACGCCCCTAGAACCGGTGGTGAAAAAAATTAGATTTCACCACTGATCCAGACATAAGAATACTAATGATTTTAGAATTATTGGAATGAGTGTATTCCTATTTTTCTTACTCTTTTTTATTTGGTTTATGTGGACAATGTTGTATGAACTGTTTACCATAAACATAGTTGCCTCCTTCAGTACCTGCGCAGATAAGTCTTTTGGATTTGCGTTGTTACTGAAATAGGCAAAGATTACCTACTAATCAAGAATTCCTTGGTCCCTGTGTGGATGAAATAGTCCACTGAGGAATGCATTGATCAAGCTATATCATTCAGAAGTTACATAGACTTTGCAATGCTTTGCAATTAGTTTAAGAGAGATAATTCAGAATACAGACAGTCCTTGACTTACAACCATTCATTTAGCTATCGTTTGAAAGTACAATGGCACTGCAAAAAACAACCTGCAACTAATCTTTGCGCTTACAACTGTTGCAGTATCCCCACAGTCAAGTGATCAAAATTTGGGTGCTTGGCAACAGACACGTATTTACAATGGCTGCAGAGCCCTGCGGTCATTGATTGCCATTTGCGACCAATAGATCAATAGAGAAAGTTCTATTGAGTTCGCTTAATGATCACATGATTCACTTAACTGCACTGATTTGCTTAATAACCATGGCAAAGAGAGGTGGCTGCTTTACTTTACATATTTAGCTTATATAAAAGAAGGAAAGGTATCTGAAGACAAAACCTGTTTTTCATTTTCACTTGCATAAATAAATGGTCAAAATTTTCATTAGTTGCTATTTTAATGAAAAAAAACCCTGTCATATCCATGTTTTGAACATTGTTTTTATTTTATTTACAATTAGAAACCAAAAAGAAAACACATAATTACTGGAGTTATCAACCAGTAACAGAAAAAGTATGATATGCCAAACACAAAATATTGTTTAAAAAATTCTGCTTGTTGTATTTTACAAAGCATAATCAGAGCTAGAAAAGTTCTAAAAAAGATCAACCAGAAGTGTGAGCAGTTCTTTAGATGAAAGAAATGAATGCTGGAGTTTTGATAAATAATGTATAATTTGAAAATTTTTTCCCCCTTTTCCACTAAACATTCTTAATGAGTAGAATGATAAAATATTCAGAAGACACAAAAGGAAACCCTTAATCATATAGTTTAATTATGGAATTTTCTGCCATGAGATATAGTGATGGCTATTAAAGTAGATGATTACTCATAATAATTAACAGAATAGAGTTATCAGTGCTACTTGATGGGCATATGTTTTCTCTGAGGTCAGAAACAGTATATTTCTAATATTTAAGTTGTTGAGAAACAGTGAGAATTCATATGCTCATGTTCTGCCTTTATGCTTCCCAAGAAGCTTCTACACAACATTATATTAAACAAAAGTTTGAGATCCAACAGTAGAAAATAGTTGTGAATATATTAATATATTACTAGTTCCTTTTATTTTATATGTACCTTTCACAATGGGATGAGGATCTCTCTCCATCTATAATTCATACTGATCTTCCATCCAATAAGCTTTGAGACCATTTGCAATTTCAGTTAAATGCTATGTACTAGTATATGCTATTCTATCGCATACTGAAACACCGTCATAATTTTGATTTTATATCAAGAATAATCTGAGTTCTATATCGAAGATGTGATTCAGAAATTTTGTTGCCATTTAATGTTTGTGTCTCAAATAGTTTCTTACATTTTGTCTTGCTATTCTCTAAAACAGGTTTTATATAGGTTAAGTGAATTGTTAATATCCCTAAAAATCAAAATCTTGCAAAGCATTCATAAAAAAGAGATTCTTTCAGCTTTACATCTCCAGAGCGCCCAGATTTGATGAGAGTTGGGCAGTATAGAAACTGAATGAAACAAACAAACTCTATGGTGAATAATAAGCAGGAATATATTTCAAGGCAAATATTGATATTAATCTTTATTTAAAGTGAAGATTCAATGAAGGAACTCATCTGTCTTCTTTCTCTTTAAATAATGTGAGTAGTAGAAAGAAAATATTCTATTCTCAAGCTTCTCAGGGTCTTTATTAATTACGTTTTTTGATTAGCGACTTTCCATATTTGGCAAGTAAATTAAAACATCCAATATATTGAAACTTCTATAAAAGTTGAACATTGAAAGATTTTATAAAAATAAATATTGGTAGCAATAGAAGGCTGTTAATCTACAACTATTATCCTTTGGGATTGTAGCAAAGAAATGTTTAACATTTCTTAAAGCTTTTAGGCCTTGTTTAGACCATGGATGTGAATTTTGATTATTTACGAAAAATGTAGTTTGTAGTGCCATCTATTTATGATTATAAGAAGCTTCAAGTAAAATCATCTTTATGCCATTATTTTATTCATCCAATTGCAAGAGGTCATTCTATCCTTCTGAATTGCTATACTATATATAAAGCTGATGAAAGATCTTGCAAATATTGCTAGAACATATAAATGTTCCTCAAACTGTCATTAAAACCTTCCAGATGATCCTGCTCAAATATATATGGTTATTGTATATGATTTTTAAATTTATTATTAGACTCTAAGTCTGCAGAGAGCAGAAATATTTATGCATTTTTGTTCATCTATGTTGGATGTAAATAATAATTGGTAGAAGTACAAAATGTCTGGGTAGATATTAGAGGAAAGGCAAAGTGGTTCTAGAGTTACCTGCATGAGAACTCAAATAATTACTAATGAAAATTTTTCCTTTCAAAAAGTTTATAGAATGACTTTATAGAATGTGGTATTAATGAAACAGAGGGGTAACTGAACCTGTTACACGACTTTTGTTTCTCAAGTGATGGTTGCTGTGCTATGTCCAATTCAACTTACTTTACATGTCAATGCACATTCACATATGATGAAAGATAACATCAAACACACTGTTTCACATTAAGACATGAACATTTGTAGTGCCACAAAACTGTGAAGAATAAATCCACTTTACTCTATGGTTGTGCAAAAACAATCTTCACATTTATTATTTTGTGAGAAGTTTACATGAAACAATGATGTGCTCTTGAGAGTAGTTTGAGACACAGTATTTACGTGCTGAATCAGCCAACCAAAATCCTGCATGGCTTCCACTGAGGAAATCTCCAGAGAAGCCAAGAACAAGACAACTTTGACTGTTGTGCTTAAGATTTTGAAACAGAGTAATTTTAAGAGATTGATATTGTGTGCAGCTATTGCTCCTTAATAGTCTGATCAAGAATGCCTCATGTAAGTCTGTACTGATTTTCTCCAACTCTCATTTCTCAGTTCAGAATACATTCATCTAATCTTAGCCTGATTAGATCATTGTGCCTTCTGCCCTGCAAAAAAGTAGCAATATCACAATTCTTCAGTATAATAAACATAATTAAAGTGTTCCCTCAAAACCTGTCCTGTTTCTGCTCTGAAATGTAATTTCCAATTCCTCTGTAGTCCACTCTGGGATTCCCAAAATTCCCAGTTCTTTTTTTTTTTTTAAAACACAAGATAGTCAGTCACAAACTAACACAGCCAGACAAGCTATATTTTAAGTCTCCAGTTCCAAACAATTTGAGTATATAATTGTACTTTATGCAGTTTCTTCTATAAAATCCATAAGAATTCTTAACATCACCTGAGAAAATCTTTAAGAATCCCAAGATAACACTTCTATAGTGAAACAATGTTCTCTTTAAAAATTAGAAGAATGCTATAATTTTTCAGAACTACTAAGAAAGGATTTACCTCTTATGATAGCTAAAGCTGTGTTTCTTCTTTCTTTTTGGGGGAATGGGGGCAAGAAATGCATTTTAATATCACTTATCAGAATAAATAGTCTGTTTTACTTCTTAAGGTAATATTTGTATATTTTAAAGTACATATTAATTTTATAGTCATTCATAATACACTGCAATCTAAATATTTTCTAAAAGTGCCTATGTCTGAGTGTATGTATAAAATTAGTTATTAGTTATGTGTCAAGATTGTATATAAAGAGCAGCATTCAACAACACAGCATAAGATAATCTAATACTGAGAGTTACAACTGTACATATTTATATGTTACCATTCTTAGCTAAACTTAATGGAAAGTGAGTTAACTAAACCATTATAAAACAGGGCTATATTTATTAATAGATGCCCTAGTGTTATAGGAAAAAAATTCAGTTATGTACCACAAGGGTGAATGCAAAAAGATTAGGAGGTAAAACATTTTCATCCACTGGTACATGACTATTTAAGTGTATTTGAAATTCTTACTTTAAAATATTGGGGGGAAATGCACATTTACAGCTCAAAGGGCCATAATCCTTAAAGTGATTAGCAGGGCACTTCTGACAGGATAACCATATTGTGTAAACTTAAAATGGAGGCACAAATAATCAGGGGTATAAAGATCTCTTTCCACTATACACTTTTCACTATTTTATACTGAATAACATAAACAATGATTAAGCAAAGCTAGAAAAAAAATAATTGGCTGTTGTTGTTTTTTCAGATTGTTTGTTTAAATCAAAATACTGCATGTCAGGCTAAAACTACCATGACACCTTCTTTTCATCTAGCTACACTCAAACCTACTGTGCACAAGTGGATAATTTTTAAACAGATAATAGAATAGATCCGGTACTAAATGTAAATCCCGAGTCACCAAATGTACAGATTAATACATGGAACTATTAAATTCTATTGCCCTAGTTCTATACTGAAATACTTTCTTAAGTCAGTTCATATACCATTTACAATTGTTCTTCAGTTTGGAAGTGCATTGATTGAATATATCCATAGCAAAAAAGGCTGTGTTAATCTCTTTAAAACAGATACTGTTACATATCCTGATTAGTTTTCCTGATTTTCCTAAACACAAGTTTATGGCTGCCCTTTGCTGGGAGCAAAATGGTTAACCTTTTTTTTCCTTTTTCTTTTCTGTTTTCTGTTGTTATTTTACAATTGGTAAATACCAAGCCAGGCTATAATTGGCTGATCTAAAAAAAAATCCTAATTTTCATTATGAGAATATACACTGAAATTGCAATCACTGTATACCTATTTCAGATGAGTAGCTCTTTCACATATGCTTTGTTTCCATGATAAAATCCAGCTTGTTCTCTGTTTTAATACAGAAAATAATTTAAATATTTAGAGTCAGGTTATATATCAGTGGAATGATATATAACGGTCAGTTGGCAGTGTAATAATGTATCCCTTGAAGAATTTTAATTCAAGCCTCTCTGACATGCTTTTATTGTAGAAACAGTTTCAGTTATATTGGCTGAGTATTGTGCTTATGCTGGCAATCTCCTGAGTTACTCTGTAGCTGGCAAAAGAGGTTAGTGTATACAGGTCATTTAGAAAGATGTACCTAACATCTGAGCTAGTGGGGAGAGCCATGGCTTCTTGTCTCCTACATAAAATAATACACATAGAGAATATTTGCTTACGGATTTAGCTCTGCTCATCAAAGGTATGGCTAACCTCCTATTGATACTCAGCAAATGCACAAAAGGCTAAATCCTTATTCCAAATGAGAAATCCCCAACCAATTGATTATTTCAGAGTAGATAATGACTTTCAAAGAGGGTTCTTAATCAGTGGTATGTATAGACCATAGGATACCTGAAAAGATTGTAGGACATGGGTAAGCCACTGATTATTCTTAATTTCTAGACTACCATACATAATACCATACATAATATAGTAACAGTTATGCAGTCTCTGACCATAATAAAGTTGGACTGATTGATAATAAGAGAAAGCCTGTAAACACACAAATGTCCTTCTTGGGGAAAAGTGTGTGTTTGTATCATGTTCCAGGTTTTGCTAAAGTAACTAGAGACCAAAGTCTGAAAATCATTCACTTACAATATAATCTGACATTGCAATTTAGCTGTTCTTCATGACGATGAGGGTTAGTCTGTAACTAAAGATGTCAATTCTGGTATCTTTTGAACTATATAGCAGGGTTCCTGGACATTCATTGGTAGAATGAGTATCAAGGAATTAATTCACAGATGGCTAAATATTGTCACTGTGTTCCTTGAGGGATATCAAGTACACTGCAAAAAAGGACCTGTCAAAAATGCCAGTATAAATGTTAGAAAACCAGTGTTATTTTAATATGCCTAGCTAGCTCCCAGCTCCAAATTTCACACTGTGGTTTCTATGGTTTCAATTACTTCTAGTTCACACTGTGAGGGTGATAGAAGGGGACACTCATCTGGCTCCCAGCTACTGTCTGGACTATAATCCTCTTCTGAACTTAGCTCTGCTCCTTCTTCTGTGTCTTCATCACACGACTCTACGTAATGAGCCCCAACAGCATTGATCCCAGAATCCTCAGAACTGGAAGGGGATGAGCAATGATCTATTTTTGGTGTGTTATTCTCTCTCAAAATTAAGGCATTGTGTGTGGGGACCTCCTGGGGCTTCATCTTATAGGAGAGAGCAGGAGGTTGCCTCTGCACATAACACATCTTCCCATTGATGCATTTCACACGGTAATTGTCAATAAAGAGGTCTGAAATTGTGCAAAACCGTGGGGAGTCTGGTGGTAATGGTGCTTGGAAGACAGGTGCAAACTTCAAAAAGTGTTCTGTGAGGGAGACAGCTATCTGAATAGTGTTTATGGTTCCTCGAGGCCGAACAGGTATTTCAGTACTTGGAAGTTGTTCTACTGGAGTCATAGGCTGATAAACATATTTACCTGAAAAAGATATGAAAATAATTATTGGAATCAAAATTTACTTTGTAGAAATTAACTAGATCATGAAAAAAATGCTATTGAATGCCAGATGCCGAAACAAGAATATGCTTAGCTTATAGGCCTCCTGAAGGCATATGGCTGGCAGCTCCTTAGCTTTTTTCCATACACTCATCATTTGTTTCCTCTCAGTCACAGAAAATAAATATTCGGTAAAATAGTAGATCCCCCTTCCCCCTTCCCCCCCCCCATCTTGACATTCTTTCATTTTAGACAAACTATTATACAACTAAGCCTTTTTGTCAGAGTGTTATTTTTTTTTCCTTTTTGCCACCAGGGGTTATTGTGGCTGCAGTTGTTAACAAGACATTTTAAGACAGGAAATGAAGAGATTTTAAAGCTGTGAAAGCCACTAGTATTCTGATAATTAAGCCAAGTAAGAAGAAAATAGGATTGCATTGACTATGCCGCATAAAAGCAGGATCAAGGAAAAGGATATTGAAATAAAAAAGAACTATCAATTGCAAAAGGCAGCTTTACTTGGAACAGCTTACATTCTGGGAGAATCTGGAGTCAGCAGAATAAAAGAGAAAGAACTGGAGAAAATCATAGAATACAAAAACCTGCAAATAGAATGCCTGTGGCAACAGAAAGCAAAAATAATACCAATAGTAACAGGCAACTCAGGTGCAATACCAAAACATCAGGAACACCACTTAACACCTTCATCAATTGACAAAATCATCAGTTGCAAAAGGCAGCTTTACTTGGAACTGCTTACATCCTGAACATACCTTTAATACCATCAAACAAAATCTGCCTATCCCTAGTCCTTGGGAAGGGCTCAGTACAATCTAAATATCTGACTGAATCATAATAAAACAGACAAAGGTGGGAATGATTACTTTGCTGTTGATACTTTAGGGTTTTCTCTCATCACCAGAGTTGTTCCTTGACTAGCAAGTAATGCCTATAAAGGAGCAGGTTCACAACTTGGAGTTCCTTCTGGCCTCCCAGCACCTGCTGGAACAGCAGGTACCTAGAAACTGTGGCAAGAGAGGACTATGCCCATTTTTGGTAGTGCATCAGTTGCAACCCTACCTGAGGTAGAAGTGTTTACCTACAGTAACTTATGCTCTTATTATTACCTAGTTGGGCTTCTGTAACATGTTATATTTGGCTCTATCCTTAAAAACTAGTTAGAAATTACAATTGGTCCAAAATGGCCCCACATGCTTTCTGGCATTCTCAGGAGCATATAATATTGGTTTTGCATATCCTGCATTCGTTGCCCATTGGTTTCCAGGTACAATTTAAAGTACTGGTTTTAACCTATAAATTCCTTTAAGACTCAGTGCCTGGATATTTGCAGTATCACCTCCTCCAATCAATACTGTCTGAACAATTAAAAGAGAGGGACAGTTATTGTTCCGGCAATAACTGTTGGGGAGGTGTGAGTGATTGCAATGAAAAAGTGCTGCTTTTCCATGGTTCTTTGACCCTATGGAACAGCCTCCTGGTTATATTCAGAGTACCCCCCTCCTTGTTGATGTTTCAGAAACTTTAAAAGGCAGAGCTGGTCTTCTCCTGATTGATCCTGCCATCTTTACTTTCTATTTGTATTGTTTGTAGCTTTATGTTTGGACAGTATAGTTTTATTGTTTCCATGGATATTATTACACCACGAATGTTTACTTCGGTTTTACAATTTGTGGAAGCAGCTGAGAATCTCTGGATTACAGTTGGAGTAAAAATGTGAAAAATAAATGTAGAGTAGGAGTGATAACTTCCAGAATCTGGAAGCAAGCATGATAAACTATGCAGAGGCAGTAGTAGTAGGTAGATATATTGCTGACTTTTGTTTCTTTTCAATGGAATCACATACTTCTGCTCTGCTTATGTATGTAGCCCTTCTTATTCTATGTTCTAAAAAAAATAATTTCAATACCTAGTCCTAGAAGGAAGTAATGCCAGTACAAGCAACATTATGTAAAGCCCAGAAAAGTATAAAGTAGTAGATTAAAATAAAATAAAGTATGATACAATAAAAGGAGAGAAAAAAATAACTAATTTACACAACAACCAATTGCTATATTTTTCGATATCTTCCTCTTTTTAATATAATTTTATTAAAATGTTCAAAAAGATAAAGACTGAAACAAGCAATATGAGCAATATAATAAAATAAGGAGGAAAAAAGCAAAGAGAAAGCAAAAACTGCAAGAAAAAAGTTAAAATTAGAAAAGAATAAGATGCAAAGAAGTGGCTTCTGATGGTTTTCATAGCAATTATAAGTAAAAATATACTTAGAACTCTTTATAAGGTTACATGAAACCTGTACTATTCTTTCTATAATCTGTCCTAATCATCAAAACACTAAATCCCAAAATCATTTTTCTCATTTTATTCAGGAAGTCTGTAAGTGGCTACCAGTCACCAATAAATGTAAATAATAACTTTTTCCCAATCAAGCAATTTATTCATTTTAGCAAAATTGTGTCAATACCTCTCTATGCCTTCCTATCCTTACAAAGCACCCCTTTTTCCAGCATGTCCAAACATCAGTTCATTCTTTGCCTTTTACCATTTAAATTTCTTCACTTCTCTTTGAATATGTTATCAACTTCAACTCAACATAACTTTCATTGTATTCCACTTCTTCTGAAACCATTTGGTCTTCCTTCATTAATTTGTTTTAGGATTTGAGTGCCATTCATTCTGTCTAAATAATGAAATGAACTCCGCGCTTTTATTTTGCATTGGTCCCGCACTTTTATATATTCAGTCCACATTCAGAAACCATCCATTTATTTTTTATTTTATATCATTTGATTTAACACACACTGCTTAATAACATATTCTTACTGGGTTCACTTTTTTGGTTTCTCCTAACATACAAAAAACATACTTCTATATAAAAATTGGACAAAATCATAATTCTGCTCAACATCTTCCTAGACACACTTAATAAATTGAACCTCCTGTCCCTGAGCTTTTTATGTTCACTCATGCTCTCCTCACATCTCTCTCTGAGGGCAGTAATCACATTCCTCGATCATCAAATATAGTCTTGACACACATATTAAGCAAGATACACAGTTATAAGCAAACCACATCCATATGTCAACTTTTCTTCAATTATAACAGCTATGCTTGTAGCCTTACAATTAATTGTGTATGGCTTCCTTTTCAACATTTTTTTTCTTGGATATACGAACCAGGGGTGGGTGGGCTTCAAAAATTTCAGCAGCGGGTTTGCTTACCGGTTGCTGGGTGGGTGTGGCCATGGTGAGTGTGACTTAGTTGGCCTCCTGCACCACAATGGGGGGGGGGCGTTTTTGCCCTCCCCGGGCTCAGGAGGCTTTCCTCGAGCCTCCGGGAGGGTGAAAATGGGTTCCCTCGGCTCCAGAGGCTCTCTTCCGAACTTCCGGTAGGCCCGTTTTTCTCCCTCCCTGAGCCTCCGCACGCGGCCTGCACTTACCTGCATCCAAAATGGGCCATGTGGAGACTCCTGGGAGGGGGCAGAGGGGGCGGAGCCAGCCAGGAGCGAGATTTGGGGGTTCAGCGAACCCGCAGAATCTTCACTAAAGATCCGCCCAAACCCCTGCGAACTCCCAGCAGCCCATCCCTGATACTAACCATCTGCACCATTCCTTTTAGTTTTATTCTTTTTCAAGCCTGTTTCCATGTCTAACATACTCCCAGCTATATATCCTCACTGCAGTTTCATAATCATTTTTATGATTAAAATTCTAGTCCCTCTGCTGAAGTATTTAGTTCTTTCATCCACTTCCAAGAGTTTTAAATTTTCATTAAAAATTCTGTACTGTATTTTATATGCATCGTTCAGTTTTAGCAGTCCTTTCTCTCTTTGACTACTGTGTGTTGCAGCTATCCTTTCTTTTTCTTCCTAGCATTTTGCCACAAGTGCAGAGTCTGGTTTTTGGTTTTTTGTTTCCCTTTTCCTGGATCAAAACCAAGTGTCACTGAGCCTGACTCGCTCATGGCCTGACACAGAGCAACTGGCCCAAAGTCACCTTGTTGACTTCCATGCCTAAGACAGGATTAGAACTCATATTTTCTTGATTTCTTGCCTAGTGCCTTAACTACTAGAACACCACTACTAGTCTCTCTACTTTTTGCAATTATCTCTCTGTACAGAATACACAATGAATTTCTCTTAAACTTCATAGCAGTCTTTCTCCCTCATGCATTTTTTTCCTCATCTACAGCTTCATAATTCCACCAGCTCTTTTTTTCTGTGCCAACTTTTAACATTTTTTCATTCTAAACAGCTTTCATATAATCTTTCCTTGTATCCATTTCCATTCATTCTTTTAATGTAATCATCTAACACGTTTTCATATAAGAGTCATAGTTTCTCTTCCTGTTGTCATTCTGCTTTTATCTTTAATTTCTTTCACTTCCTTTTCTTCCACGTCCTTTTTTTCATTCAGCTGTATCCATAACACAAGCAGCATTTCCTGCTGACAGGGCACAATAGCAGTCCATTTGTGCATGTTTGGTAGGAATGGCACTGAAATTGTTTTACCCCACAGTAGTTCAGTAGAAGGCTCCAATTTTATAATTATTTAAAATAACCATAATTTTGCACAGTAAGAAAACATAAATCTTACTTTTTAAATTTTCAGTAGGAAAGCTCCTATCAATAAAAAGAATTGTGTAGTTATTTTATTATTCTCCTTTTAATGGATTTTCTGAAAAGAAAACTGATGGAAGAAGCAGGGGGGAAACTGGGAGGGTTACAGATGGAAAACAACTTTGCATGAACCGCGGTTAATTTTTGTGAAAAATGTAGAGTATTTATGTAATAAAAATCTTGTGAGGAAGCACCTGTATAATCACTAAGCTTTCCACAAATAATGGAGCATGCTGGCTGGGGAATTCTGCGCACTGAAGTCTATACATCTTAAAAGTTGCCAACTTTGAAAAACACTGATACAAATTGTCCACATAAATGGCAATTGTATTTCATTTTAAGAGAAAGATGGCAATTGACAATCTCAACGGATGGCACTGCACATTTTATTTCAGATTGGTGAAAATGCATTCTACACTATCACAGTTCTTTTTGTTTATAACTACAAATACTACCCAAATGCCTTTGCTTTTAGGGTTCATTTGATAAACACATGATATGAAAAAACAGAAGTTAAAAAATGTAATATATATAAAACCAAAAATGTAACTCAGTGCAGGTAACTAGAAAAACAGAATAAAAATATTCTTGTCCGGTGGCAGGATAATGAAGTGGCTACTAGGCAAGAATCACTGGAAAATAGAAAGATGTACAAATGCAGGGGTTCATCATCAAGAAGACCCTGTCTCTAGTTGCCAGTGGGATATTCTGATGATCCAGGGCAGCTGGTAGAATACATTTTGATAATGACCCAACGCATGCTCATTCCGATATTGTAGAACTTAGTAGAAACTAAGGGTATGTTTTCTGGTCAGACAGTGGAGGATGACACTGAGAACATACTGATTCAAAAGTAACTCTAAGAACAGCAGACATATGGCTGCAGCTTGTAAAAATCTGGGTTTGTTTATAAACCCCTCCAATAACTGGATAGATAAGCAGCAGTTAATTACTCATATGTGATTATTTAAAGATGGGCAAATATTTATAAGTAATTGGAAAATAAATGCAATTTGGAAGAGTGCTTTTTTCCTAAAAACGATCTTTTCCCTGAAACACATCCTGCCTTCCACAAGCCTTTTGTAATTTGGCATAAACAGGACTGAATATTTTTCATAGATGAAAACTCTGAGATTCTATGATGTTTAAAAGGATCATTTAGATTATGGTTCTTTATAGAACAGTCTTCTCCTCCTTCCCCTGCCCTGCAGTGAAAATATTGTTTTCCAACACAAACATGATAAATGCAGTTCTGCTTCCTTCTCGATAAACAGATGTTTTGTTTTTCTATGTGGAGATGGCAATTCAATATTGCCCCTCTAGACCCACTGGGAAAAAGTTAGAATATAACCCAAAGTAATCTACCAGAGAAAATGAGGATTACTGTTTGTGCCCAGAGCAATTTCCATAATATTGTAGATAACACTTTTGTGCAAGCCTGAGTTGGAAAACAGTGGATGATTTTATGTCTCCAAAGGAGACCCTTTACTTTTTGGATTCAAGATAGACAGCAGACAGAGAGGAAAGGGGAGGGGGCTTGTGGGAATATGAAAAATGGGAAATTGCATTGTTTTGCACATGGACTCCATTTCTGAATAGTGAGACGTTTTAGGTATTCAAGGGTTCACAAGAGGTCTAGTTTCCTTAGAAGGAGCTGCCATAAATATATGTGATATAAGGCTGAGCTAATCAACCGAAGCTTCACAGCATTAGTTGATAAATTCCAGCTTCCCGTTAAAAAATATGGCAAACTTTTAATGCTATTGGATTTCAAGCATTTAGCACACTCAGCTGCCTGCTGTCTTCTGAGATCCAGTTTCAGAATACATGAACTTCCTATAAACATCTATTGCCCATCAAAGCAAGGGAGAAAAGCACAACAGTTCATTTCTATAATCACCTTCTTGGGCCGTTCTACTACTTGAAATGTTTGCAGTTATCAGCTATACTTTTGAGGCTCTAAAGCTCTATATAGTCTCCGGTGACATTTTTACATTACCGTAATCCCCTGTAAAAAAAAAAGCTAAAATTAATGGCATAGTTTGTCATTTTGAAGCAGAAAAAAAATATGAAAAGATGAACTTAATTTTGATTTAATAGTTTTTTAAAAAAGACACCCGAGATATAGGTGAAACCAATATAGATTGTCTCTCTTTATATTATAGAGAGCCCTGCCCACTTTGTATGATCAAACCCCTCACTCTAGCCCTTACTTCTTAGAAAATGTTACCTGTGGCCTTAAATTGTATTACTAAAGGTATATGCACTGATTACCTATACAAATCCTAGCAAATCGACAATTTTCTGTATCACACATATGGCTTGGTGGGGTCTGTGTGTTATGGTTAGGGCAGGACTCTTAAAATTACATCAGTAGTTATTCCCTTTAACATATACATTCAAAAAGTCTCTAATACTTCATTTTCATGTATTCAATACTGAGGAAATTGGAGACAAAACTGATTTCACCCCAAACATAAGGTCCCACAAAACATCCTTCGAAGTGTAGAATACCTTTGCTCTCATATGCATATATCATATACAGAACAAAAGCATATCTTTTCTTTAACAATATTTTAATTATATGGACATTATAATAGATGTAAACTGTTATCTTAGTTATTAAGAGAGGTCCAATTGAATACAGCAGGATTGCTATATGAATCTATGAAGATTAATATAATTATTCAATTTACAGTGCAATCTTTAACAAATCTTTTTAGAATAAAGCCAACTGAGACCTGCTTTGCCAGGCTACATCAATTTAATGTCTACATGGGCAAACTGGATGAGGTCACACAACAGCACAGACCAGATATCAGTATGCTGAAACCCAATAATTTGAGCATTAATTGACAAAAATTAAATGCTTATAGTTTTTTGAAATAATTATTTTTAATAATCAGATTATCTCTCAAAGTTAATGATTGAGGTATAAATATATACATACCCTAAATTAATATATCCAATATATCATACCTTTTAACTATCCATACATTACCTTACATTATGCACATAATGTCTTTGAGGAATCTTCAAATGCATATGAGCAAAATAGCAATGATTTTTTATTCCACATTATGGTTTCTAGAGCTCTGAATCTGAATAGCAAAAATGCAACATTTATGAAAAAGTGGAACAGGAAGCTGCCTATGTGCAACATAAGTGTGAAAAGAATTTCCTTGTTTATTCAATCAAAAAATCCATCTAATGTTCTGTTACCATGGCCAGTTAGTATTACCAGTACAGAAGGATGGTAGGTATTACAACCTTTTTTTTTGTATCATTTGATATTGCCATCTTTGTGGTAAAGGTAAAGTGTTTTAATATATAACATGTAAAATAAGGCCTTATACATTTGTCTACATTTGAGAAATCATGGATACGTGAAGAATCTTAAGAATCCTTGAGGACATCTTTATTTACTCAGCAACAGACACATAAAAGTAAATCCAAACTAAAATGTTAGATGATCACAAGTGAGATTCTGAAGTAAAAATTAAAGACATTATATTAATTCACAGTTCTATTGTTTTATTTTCTCTAGTCACATTAATAGTTCCATGTCATGACTGATTCTGCTAAAGGCTAACAGTGTTTACCATGACCTCAATCTGTTCAAAATAATCACAAAAACAGGATAATTTAATAAAATCTTTAAATCTATTTCAGAAGTGTTTATCTGAATGTAATTTTTCAGTGTATCAAAATAAAAATTAAAGATGTTTTCAAGTAACAGTAGAGTGAAAAAATAATTAATATGCCATTTTGTATTACTGCGGCTCATTAACTAGTAGAAGGGTTTAAGAAAAATACCACTGAGCCATATTATATATTGAATGAAGAATCACTGCATTTTTTAATACAAGCATTTCAGTCTGGGTAGCAGCAGCGAATACCATCAAGTGAATAATGAGCTGATGTATGGTGAGAGTGGTCCCTGCAAGTCTTAAAATGCTTCATTCCTGAAACAGACCAGATAGTCTTTCAAAAGATTTCCTGAACTCATATAATTTTATACATATGAAAAATGCTTTCTTAATTCACAGTTGCTAAATATCTTTGCAAAGTAGGTTCTTTAATGGAAACTTTAATATGATTATGCAATCATGATTACATCCCCCAAAATTAGAAATATAATAAAGTGTCTCTCTGTATGTATATGTGTATGGGTGTGTGCACATATATATGCATGGATAGATGAGAGAGAGTGAGAAAATGCCTTAAGAAAATAACAGGTATACATGAATGTATAATTGTATTTGTTTTACAATTAAACAAAGTAATGTCTAATATGAAACCTGTTGAGTTGCATAAAGTTGAATATGTTAAAAGGCAGCTTTTTAGCAGTGGATTGATAAAAGATAATATTTGAAAAAGCTAGTACAAGAAGTGTATCATTTTTTGCATTCCACTGTGTTGCATTTACAAAAAAACCCTGGTTCTTACTTGGAGAAAAAACCTATTATCAAACTCTAAAGTAAAAATCAATGCATTATGCAAAATTAATCCTTCTCTATGGAAAAATGAAATGGAGGTTTGATTTTAATCCTTGATTTTGTTCCACATCTGTTCATACTTGCCACTTGTACAGCCCTACTTCCTTTTCCTTCATCATAAATGTAAATGGAAGTACAGAATAGCATAAACAGGTGTGAGCTGTGAAAAAGATATTCACTCGATCAGTTAAATTCTAATTAATTCCTAACAGTTTCCACTTTCAACTTGTTTCCAGTTTATAACTACTATATGTTCATATGTCAAGCATCTGCTCAGCAGTATCATGGAATAGCTTAGTGAATTTACAATATTATTATTAGTCAAGTGTGTAAATTATTAGATGGAAACATTGCTATGAATTACTTTCCAAAATTATATCAAACTATTGCCAAAAATATTTCTGCATTGCAGAACTGACATATCTATGTTACCTTATTAATGCAATTAATTGCATTTTTCATTGTCTCAACCAAAAATATACTTCTATGAGATCTAGTGTGCTGTACTAGTTGTTTTTTGAACTAGCCACTCCCTCACAACTTAGTCTATCTCACAGGGTGGTTTTTGTGGGGAAAAAGTAGAGGAGGGTAGGCTATGCCCTTCAAGAGGAGAGGGATATCAATCAAACATATCAAATCAGATTTTAATAACATATATAAATTAAGAATCTACCAGTTAGAGATACCCTGCACTACTTGGAAACTCTCAGCAGAAAAAGATTTCTGGTAGATGAAATAATAATTATTTGTTCTTTTAAAAAACTGTTTTTTCTATTAAAGAAAGCATGAATTGAAAAAGTGCAATACACAGGCAAAGATGCGCTTCAACATTGTCAGGTGATTATTAATATTTCAAAAATTACCTTACATAGGTATTTCTAATAGCCTAAATACTATAACAGAACTGAGTAGGTCCGAACAGAATCAAGCACAATATATTTCTAGGGCGATCTTTCCTAACTTGCTATAATATGGTTCAGAACTTCTATAAGGAAAATATCACTGAGAAATACACAGAAAGTATAATCTGACACATTTGGAGAATATTTTGCCTGAAAAGGCCAGTCTGAGATAAAAAATATATGTAGTACTGTAACAAAATAAAAAAGTGTTGAAGTGCCCTGTGCAATAGAGAACATTCATTATGGGAAACCCATTACGTCCAGTGAATTGTAGTATTTCAGGGCAAAAAAATAAATAAATACAAGCATGCAAACATTTGGGCCATTCTAAAACATGCAAAGATTATGGGTTATCTCAGACTTTGGAGACCAAAAATATATCAGAAATATCCTAAAGTGTAATCCTAGCATAAACCTCATAATCCCGGAATGGGAACCACTGGTCTTCCAAACCTTCATAAACAGCAGCCCTCAGCAACCCTTCAAGATTAAGGATGCTGCGAAATGCATTTTATTGGCATCTAGAGAGCTACATATTCCCTACTCTGCTGCAACTCAGTAGTAAGTTTGGGTTTTTAGATTAACTACCTGTATTGTTTCATGGGCTAGATAGAGACTGTGGATTAGGTGCATTGGGTTTTGTTTGTTCTATTGTATTTGGTTTTTATTATTATCATGAGCCATTCAGAATTGTGTTTTACAAGATGGGCAATCAAAAAGTATTTTAAATAAATATTTACAACATAGGATTTTCATATAAGAAATGTTCCATACCAAAAAAATCAGAAAACATCACTGTGTCAGAAATGCTGCACATGAATAGTAGGATTACAGTATAGCATCTTCATGTTTATAAACCACACTTATTAATACCTGGGAGATTAATTAGCAAAATGAGATGAAAGCTTTATTTCCATCTGTCTTTCAGTTTAAGTCCAACCATCAGCTTCTGTTCTATAATTTATTCGAATATTAAAAAGTTCTAATTCTAGTTTGGTCTCAGTTACATTTCTAATTATAATAAATTAAAATTAAAATTGAGAGATCACTTAAAATAATATGTCATGAAATTGGTCCCAAATCAGCTCTTAGTTGGTAGCTAATATCTCTCTGCTCAGCATACGATGGGTACAGACGGATTATATTGCCAGGCTATAGGCATGCTGAGGCCATATAGTATGAAGCTAGCATGCAATTTTCTAAAAAAAGACCTGCAAACAATTTATGGAGCCCTAAAGGCAGTATATATTAAAATTGCAAAATTAGTCAGGCATAGCTTTGTCCCCGTCCCCCCCCAAAAAAAGTAAAAATGTTCCTTTGCTGTACCTTGAAAACTTTCCAAAACAAATGCCCAATTAACTCCAAGCAGAAACAATTAATTGTCATTGAATAAATACATACATATATTCTGATTATCTATTACCCACATCTGGAATTTGCAAATAATTTCTTGACTAAAATATATTTAATTATGCAATATTCCTGAGGGGACTGTGTTTATGTGCTAAACCCATGAGGAGATTTTATAACTATTTGCATCTGTTTCTCTCAAGAGGTAAAAAAAAGAATCAGAGATCTAAGGAAGACTTTGTGGTACTTCAATTTCTGAACATTTTCATTTCCTGAGGGAACATTCATAGATAAGATAAAAAAACAACCCTAAACCAAACAAACCCAAGGTCTTTAACTGAAAATTATTGTTACCTATCATTTTAAACTGAAGTTCCTAGAAAGTGTTGCCTTTGTATAACCCTGTAAGAAGACATTCACATTCCTTGCTGTTTTTGATCTATGTCTGCAGCTGTGCTGAAGCCCTGTTCCTTCCCCAGGGAGGGATGCAAAACATGACATATCATTCTATACACTGTTTTTGCCTCTTCACTGGCAAAACCTCCCTCAAGGCTCCGCATCTGTCTTTACAAGAATAAGTGAATTAATACAGACACATGGAACCTATCCCAGAAATAAGAGATGTTCCAATTCAGATTTGAATAAAATTATTGCTTCATTTAGTTCAAAGTCTTTACAATTCCTGGTAATTGTGCTCATGTTTGGGGCAGGCCTATTTTCTAGCTCTGCCAAGAAATGAGAGGGCCTTAATCTGGACCACTATAGATACCATTCTTGCCTCTCTGTGCTTGATAAGAATCAATCCTAACTTAATGGCACATAATCAGTTGGCCTCATCAGAGTATAGTACTACCAAAAGCAAAAAGCCAAATGTGACATAATTTTTGTTATGAATTCCACTTGGTGTGTGTGTGTGTGTGTATGGGATCCCTTGTACTGAATGCTTTCACACAGTTAAAATTTGGATTTTAGAAGATGCACCCCATCCTGCTGTGACTATAGTGCTTGAAAGTCGAGCAAATAAACTCAGCCATTTGATCAGAAGCATTAAAGCAGCAAATTCAGATAGGCTTGATTGCTTGATAGCCTGCAAATAAAAACATTATCTTGAGCAATCAGTGAACACTACTATGGATTACATAATTCATTCTTTGAAGAAAACTGTTTTGTTCAGAGTTTAATGCTGAACATGGTACCAGAAGGGAAGATAACATATAATTCAAGAGTAGTAATCAATAGGATACTTCTGCAATCAAGACACAGGGAAGATGTCAAATTTCATCCTGCCCTTACCCATCATCTCAGAAGAATTGTATGTTTTATTGCCATTTGCTAGCATGTCAATGCACTACTAGAAAAGAAAAACTGATGAAAACACGAGAACACCAAAACAAGTAGACATTCAGGTTTGGACAGGTGCAATTAACTGATAATTTTATACTTTCTTTTGAGATAGGCAGCTTTCAGACGGTGACAAAATAACTTCTAACTTACAAATGAAAAATACTTTAAAAAATAAAAAACAAAATAATTTGCACATTATTATAATTTGCACAAGCCCTAGAACTTGAGTCTAGCAGATGATGTTGTCCCTATGAATGGGGAGAAAACCTTTGGAGCTTTGAATGAGAACAATGGCATCCTTACAGAGAAAACATAAAGTGCTATTTATCTGCTGCAACAAGCCCCATGCTCTAACTTCCAGTTTTCTGGCTCTGGGTAATGAAGCAAGCTGCTGACATTTGGTTTGTGACTAGTTCCAGATAGATAACATTACTTCTGTTTATTGACACTTCCCCTGCAGATAAAAATGGGGAATAAGTTATATGTTTACATTTTATAACTTTTTTCCCCGGTGTCCCCTCTTTTACTCTAGTCTAGATGATCATAAACCATTCAGGAGCTATCAGTCAATTAGAAAATTTAATCTGGACACAAAGAAAAGATGAGCCAACAACATTCTCTATCTAAGAGTAATACATTCAAACTAAGGGAGTTGGTGAAAACAGTAACTTGAAAACTAGACAGCTAGTATTAGGCATAAAACCATTCCATGACAATCTCAGACTAATTCTTCAAGATATATATTGAATTACATATGCAGCCACAGAAGAGAGGTGAAAGGCCTTTTTATTATAATCCAACATCAAGCTTCTCTTACTATTATTTACATTATTCTATGCAAACTACAACAGTTGGCTCAAGGTTTAGAGCGCTGCAATTCCCATCATCCCTTAACGTTAATTAATACTGGTTGGAGCTACATCAGGAGGGCTGCATATGTTCTCTAAATAAAGAAAAGATTGAATGGGGAAAAGCCAAGAGGTTTTACTGTCTATAGTATTGAAGGATGACTCTACTTGTCTAATACAGGAATCTATGACTTCAGCAGTTATAGTATAGTAAAAAAAAAAAAGTTAAGCTGCTTCTGACAGCTATGGGGGGGCTTAACTAAATGGTTTGCTACCTTTCATTGCCTCCCCAATCAAGATCTAGCGAAAAGGTAAATGGTGAAGAGGAGGGATGTATTCCTTATGTAGCGCGTGCATCCTCGCCGCTACGATGCTGCGCGGCGATCGGGGCCCCGGGATGCCCGCAGCACTCAGCAGATCGCGCCGCTCAGCTGATTGGCGCGATCGGCGCTAAGCCCTCCCAGCTACACTTAGACATTTTACCTACCTACCTACCTACCCACCCACCACCACCCGAACACACCGCAGTTCCAGCCCACTCCTTTCTTAGCTTGTCCTAGTCAAAAGCACTCAAGAGATCTCTCTTTCCCGGGGGAACAGAGAAATCCACCTAGGCTCCTGATGCCACTGTGCTATCTGTCACTATTGATCCCTCGTCAAATCTTCACTCCGGGCATCAGGGCATCGAGACGAGGGGGAAAGAAATCAGGCAAGAGCCCAGCTTCCCCTCGAAGCGGTTCCTTCTAGAGGAAAAGCCGCAATCCAAAACCCACCTAAGGGTTTAGGTTTTCGCCCTCAGGACTACCGATTCTTCTGTCCCCGGTGCGATTAGCCAATCTCTCCCTTTTCCGAACGCCCCACACATCTCCGCCCGCCCGCCCGCCTCGCCACGGATCTTGCAGCTTTCAGCCAGGGGGATCCCTACAACAGCGCGGAACATCTGGAAGGCAGCAGCTTGCAGGGACCCGTCGAATCCCTCCTCCTCCTGGTTTGCTTTCTCTCGTCCCATCCGCCGCGCCCATCCCAACGCCCTCACCCTCGGTACTCACAATGGCACCAGCCCAGATGGCAGCACCAGTGCAGACGGAAGCAGCGGCCGTGACTGTGTGTGGCGCACAGCGACAGCCCATCGCAAGGCTGAAAGTCGGGTCTCCCAGCGCAGCTGCGGGCCAGCGCTTGAGCCTCGTCCAGTTTCTCGCTTTTCCCGACCAGAAGAGAAGCGGCAGCGACGCTGGCCGCCGCCCCAACCCCGCTCATAGTGTTGTTGCCGCCGCCGCCGCCTTCTCCTTACTTGCAGCCGCTCTGAGCTCAAGCCTGGTCGCCGAGTCACTCCCGCTTGCGCGCACACAAAGCGCAGCGGGTCGGGAAGCAGCGCTTCTTGCCAGGGGAAACAAACGCCACGGGCTAGCCCGGCCCCGCCTGGAGCCACCTTGGCCAGACGCCCAGCTCCGCCTCGGCCCCAGCCCCGGCCCCAGCCCGCCCCCTCCAGCTAGCGACGGGGCGGGGAAAACGAGGGAGGGGAAGTCAGCCGTGGGGACTCCGCTGAAGTGTTCGTGAGCGGCGGGAGGAGGAAGGTTGGAGGAGGATTAGGAGAACTGCGGAATCCTCCCCGGGAGATTAAAACCGGTCGGCTTTCCCTCCCTCCCTCCCCCCCTCCCTCCGTCTGGAGAGCGCGCTTACTGACAGCTCCTGTGGGCGAGGTGAAAGGAGGGACAGATCGCAGCCAGTCAAAAGACCGGGGGACTTTCCTCTCCCGCGAACGGTTACTAAGGCGCCTCGCACCCAAGTTCATGCGGACCCCGCTTGGAAACCGTAGGCATCTCCCACCATTCACGTAACCCGAGGCCTGGATCCTTCGGGATTTTAATATATTGTGACCAGTTGTTTCTCTTTTAATACACCCGCCGGGCACAGTGCTGCCGTCCAACGTTTGCTTTCCCCCCTCCCCCTTTCCAGTTTGCATCCATCTCCCCACCTTGGTGTCTGGACCAAGCAGGATGCCTCAGATCCGCTGCATGGCAGTAGACTGCCCTCGGATGTAAATATCTTCCTGTAGCCTTGCAAGAAATAAGGATAAATAATATATTTGCATGGTGGTGTCGTTTTTTTAATGATTCCATAAATGTGCCATTAGTGTTTATGAACAAAACCATTTCTATTTGGCCAGTTGATATGTCTTCCTCTTTGAACTGGTGGCTTGGAGTGCACTGGAGCAGAAAACCAGGGGTTATAGAAATAGATAAATGCCATTACAGAAAGCTGTCTTCTGCTCCCTTAGTATATTATTCTCCATGACCTGATTCACCAGCACTTAAGCATCAGACTTCACTGGTGAAATGATGCTCGCTTGCTCCAGATGTTTTGTGTAGAAACCATTTCTGTACCATGAAGCTTTTCACTCCTATCTTTCTTTAGCTAAATTGGTTTTCATTAATGACTGACAGCCAAGATAGAGCAATAAAAATAAACATAATTTCACATGCTTTAATTTGATTTATATTGTCTTAGTGCGATTTAAAAAGAAGACTGTCATCTGCAGATTAAGAGAGTTCATATTACACGCTTATAGTAATCATAGGGCTGAAAGGGACCTGGGAGGTCGTCTAGTCCAACTCCCTGCCCAAGGCAGGCGTCCTTATACCAAGCCAGACAAATGGTTGTCCAATCTTTTATTGAAAACCTAAAACAATGGAGTAGCACTCATGAATCAGGGAGGCAAGCTGTTTCATCAATTAATCATTTTCATTGGTAGGAAATTTCTCTTTATTTCCAGGTTGGATCTCCATCTGATGAACTTCCACCAATTAGTTCTTGTCTTACTCTCAAGTGCTATGGAGAAAATAAATCAACACTCTCTTCCCTGTGTCAGCGCTTCAAATCTTGGAAGACTGCTATCAGATCTCCCCTAAGCAATCTCTTCTCTGCACTTGTTCTAGAGCCTCAGTGTCTTTTTTTGTATCATGGTGACCAGAATTTGCTCACAGTATTCCAAGTGTGGCCTCATCACGGCTATAAAGAGATATTACTATTTTCCGTGATCTTAATGCAATTTAAAAAGGTTCTTCTGAGATGATGGGGCATAGAGGGATTTCATAGATAAGAATTACTATACATAGGACTTTCCTCACTTGCTGTGTACATTGTAGTTTTCCAGAGAAATACTTGTTTCTCAGGAGAAAAGGAAATGGATGTATGCCATGAATGGACTTTCACATAATCAGCATCCTCAAAATGTTATTTTCAACACAAACAAAAACAATCCTTTTTGCCCCTTCCAAAATATTTTTTACCACTTTCCTTTTTTACCTTGCATTTTCTCTGCTTTTTAAAAATAACTATTCCTTGTTCTACTTGGCTATATTCTTCACAACAATTGTTTTTCTGTAATACAGCTTTCCCTCATCCTCATTTTGCAGCAAGCAGTCTTTTAATATTTACATCATCTTTTATTTTATCATTCCATCATTTCCCACTGGCATAACTCCCTGTACTTCTGTGATATGATTTTTCAGTCTCTTCCAAGCAATTTCCACATCACATTTCCTTATGTCAAGTCTTCCTTCATTCCACTGGGAGATTAATCTATCATATAATCCTTTGTCACACAGGACGCATACCTTTTCTTTCTGCAGGTATTCTATTTTCATTTTTTCCCTAAACTCATTTTTTTTGCAAGACCATTCTTAACATTGCCAAAGAATGATGTTTCACATTCAGAAACATCACTTTTGCATATTTCATTAATTTACTCCGTGTTTCATGATGAATCCTGAAATTAATTATGCTTTTAGATTGATATTCATTCCCTTGCCTTGGGTAAACAAGAATAGATTTATGACTAGAGCATGTATGAAAATCCCATTTTTTAATTTCTGAATGGCCCAACACTTTTTCTGTATTCTCTGACCTACCCATCCATTCATGTTCACCTTGCAGAATAACATTTCCCCCTAATCTTAGTCATTTAGAATATTGCATAATATCTCCCCAAAATCATGACTAGATAATGTCTGCCATTATCACTATTCAGTGGATTATAACAGGCAACTATCATCAACAAAGGAACTCCTATTGTCATGTACATCTACTACAATAGAATTCATACTTAATGAAATACATTTTAGTTGTTACAATCTCCTTCATTTGTACTGCACCAGACCAGACCAACTTTTGATCTTGTTTTCTGTGCATCCTGTATGACCAGATGAATTTATATGCTCTTGGTCCCATTGATTAAACAATGTCATCTAGCAAGACTAAAAGTGTGTTTTCTCTATCATTGCCACTGCCCTGTGGAATAACATCCCCAAGAGATCCAAATGTCCATTATCATTTGTGCTTTTAAACAAATCTTGAAAAGCTGTTTTTTCCCCTCAAGGCATGGTCAAAGGTGGTTGATGGACCCCTTTTGGTTCAGGAGTGTGAGGAAGAGTTTTCATTGTTCCCTTTTGATACTGATCTTACTTCCTTTTTGTAATTGTTAAGCTGCCCAGAACCATTAAGGAGTCAGGTGGTCCTAAAATATGTTGTATCAACAAATAATTCAGATCTTTTACATCTTTCCTTTCCTCTCTCCTCTCCTCTCCCCTTCCCTTCTCTTTCCCCTCTCCACTTCCCCTCACCTTATGCTTGGCACCATTTAGTCCCCTTAGATTTGAAACTCCAATCTTCCATATCTCATGGCCAATAACAAATGGTCCTGTCTATAGAGATTCTCAGTCATCCAGGTCATGGTTGTCCCAATGGTGTTTTTTCAAGAGGCAACTGGACTCTTGAAAAAACACCTTTGGGACAAATGGTCCTGACTCCTGACCATAACCTTCATCATGCAATCAGGACTTTTATCTAATATTTTAATAAAATGGAGGAATATGCTTCTTAATGTCAGTCATAGCTACACCATATGTTACATTCCCTGAAAACAATAGTTAGTATCAGACATTTTTTTCCAGGGAGCTGCCAGCTTTTACTTGGATAGGAAGTAAAAATTAATGAAGTTCTGTACTGTATTGATCTATCCAAACAATTGTATCCAGAAGGCTTCTCGGATATCCAAGCAACAGAGTAGTGTCATACCCTTAGGCCTCGTTCTTACAACACATATAATACATATGTAATAGGTACAGCAAATAGGGATTAATTGACCTAAGTAATTAACTCACAGGGGCTTAAAATTAACCCAAAACTCAATGAGTCATGGCCAGGATTAACTTAACTTCACTCAGTCAAGTAATCTAGAATGGTTGACAATCAAATCCCTCAATTCCAAGACGGCTCACTGCTAAGGTCCTGCAGCACAGAATGTATCTCTCAAACACTAATTAGCTGCAGTGAGCAAGCCAGACCTATTGTTGCCTACCTGCCAAATGAGAAAGGATGATGTAATGAAACCTTGCAAATACTTTCCTACTCAAGAATTCACATATATTGTAGTGGCTCTTCACAGAGAAAGAAGGTTATGATTTGATACTCTTAAAATGGAGGTTTTTGACCCTGTTCATAGGACCGCAGTATAAAAACTGATAATAAGTGATGTAGCTGGTTTAGATGTCGTATGAAAGAGCCTTGGAATTGGGTTTTATATAGGTATTTCTCTCATCAACAATAATTTCTGTGAGAAACGGATGGTATTTTTTTGGATCGGGGGAGGGATAAAAAAGTATCACACCATTTGGGTCTGAGTGTATGTATTTACAGTAATTGTTTTTGTAGTTCCAAATAACCTTTGTAACTAGACAAAGTGATCTTGAACAAAAATATTCTTGAAGCAAAATCATTATTAGAAATTGCCAAGTATTTATCACCACACTGTTTATGTAGATAATCTCTATTGGTACAGCAAGCATGTGTCAGAAGCATCTGTGGCATGGTTTAAACTGAGTCGATATCCTATCCACTTTTGGGGGGAAAACGAACAGGCTACGTACTTTGAAAATAAATTATAAAGGAGAGTGAATTCAGAATCTGATTTTATGCCTTAGCTACTTCCAAAGCAGAGCGCAAAGAAGTATTCAGAGTTGCAAAAGTGGTCTCATTATCTCCTGCCAGACTATGGTGCAGAAAGTACATTGGACAACCTTCTCTGGGAATAACTGGGAAGGGGCATATGTGTGTTAACCGATTCTGTATGTGTGTCAGATAAAGCTAATAGTAAATCACAGTATGAACATATACAACTTCAGTCATTCTATCAGCCTTGCAGGGTAAACCAGATAGGAATCACAACAGATGTGCTAATTCTACTTTATTGTAAAGCTACATTGGCAGAATCTTGCAAGTCTGAAGGTACAATTCTCTCCCCCTCAAAACTCCTTTACAGTCAGAGAAACCAAGAAGGTTTCTTCTGAGCCTCTTGCCCTTGCTCTGTCTCTTTATCTGTTATTGAAGGGGGGAGCATTCCAGCAGAGTAGCCTGTGGGAGAAAAGGCACTTGTCTATAAGAAAATCAAAGGTAGCAATTAAACTGGACAGCAACACATGAACCACCAAAAATTAGCAACATTTTGATTTTCTTTGTGTAGCAAAAAAAAAAAAAAGGATAGCCTATATGCCAACCAATAGAAGATGCTATTTGTACCTACTTTCAAGAAATCGCCAGTGTATTCCCACTGGGACAAACTGCTTGTAAGGATCAGTGCCTGAGATGGATTCAAGCTTTCAGCTGACATAAAACTTTGCAACTCATGCCCTGTAGCATGATACATTAAAAAGGGCCTAACAAAAGAAGCATGTTGGAGGATATATTTAGCACTACAGTAGAACATTTTATATCCTGGCCACAAACAGAGCTTATCTTATGACTTAGGACATTTGTACATTAACTCAGCCATTGATCTGAAGAAGACAGTGAATATAAGGGGCTAGACTCCAGGGGTATGGATTTGAAGTAGCTTTAGTAGGACCGGAAAAGACATCAGAAGTCCAACAACTATGGAATAGAAAATAGTGGAGGATAAAACATTACCACGTCCAGCCTTGGGAGAGCTTCTAAAATTTTGAGAAATTCACTGTGAGAAAACATGCTAGTAACAGAACATATTATTGGGTCCTCATTACTGTAATCCAAGATGGGAAAAGCCATAGTTTAAGAAATCATTTTTTCTATTCCAGTCTGAAAGTACAGGGACCTCTTAAAGGTTGAATTTCAGTATCCTGGAAAGATAATGAGAGCCAGAAGGTAATGAAAAAATATCTTCCACAAATTAGTTTGAACTAAAAAATGCACACTGGGAGATGAAAGGTTAAGATTTTGTTCCAAGATTTTAACAGATTAATATTAGTTCATAAACATGTACATATATATGATAATACTGGTAATAATAAACCCATGAATAGAGAGGCATTTCTAAGTTGCTTAGTATGGGATATAGGAATATGAATTATTACTTGTTTATTCAATGCATACCACATTTTCACCAAGATACTCTGAAGTGTAGAAGTGGTCTCAACCATCCATGTAGAAGCTGTGAGGTAAGTTAGAATAAGAGCTCATTCAATTAATTTTGGGGCTATATTTTAACTCAGCCTTCCCATACCGGGTAGCTACAACTCCAATCACTATCAGTAAACAGTGAATGTAGTCCATCTCATTTGATGGTGTAATCGTCTGGCTGAAGGCTATTCTAATCACTAACCTCATGCTGCTTCAACAAATTAGATTTCTCATGTGCCAGTGGACACAGACTGATCACCATGTTAACTTATATTCTCTATATCTTTGTGTCAGCAGAGAAGTATGTCAGTGTAAATTTTACTGTGTTCACAGTCTACAGTAGTTTCAGCAATGAGGCCAGCAGTGTTACAACCCCTACACAATTTAATGCAGTTTAAGGTAGTAATTAATGGATTCTCTAGCATTCTTATCCCACTCAGACTGCATTTCTTTTTGGGATAAGCAAAACTAATTAATTCAATTTTTCATTATAACATATACTGGGGAAATTTGGGGTAGTCCAGGTAGTCTCTCCAGTTTCATGTTTTATGTCTCCTGTGCTTCAGGATGTGATCCAATTCTTTTTCTTTTTTTGCTGTAAGACTGTATCCTAGGAGATATTTTATTCAAAACAAAAATAACCTGTCAATCAGGACAGAGTAGTCTTAACTGTTCCTTCCTGCTTGTTCCTATAACCATTAACCAGATTATTGATTAATCTCCTGCAATTATTGATCTTGGAAATTGATGTCCTATGGTTAAAAAAAGAGGAAAAAAATCCAGGCCAACAAATCTACTCTGTACAAGCTGGTTATACAGTCTTTCTTGCAGCCCAAGGCCAAAGGAAGGAACAAGGCAGTGACCAAATGGGGAAGGGCATGTGTAGTCAATAAGAAATGGGAGTATTCCTGTCTCTGATGCAATTGCCAGCCTCATCACTGAAGCATTGCATTGTTCATAAAGTAAAAACCTACATCAGGAAAAAAAGGGAAGAATTTTAATAGAAATAGCACCTTCATGCTGTGGTAAATGGGATGTGAGGATTAGCTCCATGGCTAATTTCTCTCTACAATATTTGGGGGGTGGGGAACGGACATTACAGCAAAACACAAGAGGGTTAATAAAATGTTTGAAAATGTTAAGAAGGTGGTTCTGGATATCAGCACTCGTTTTTAATTTGCTGGATTCTAAAAATAGCAAGTTTGGGAAAAAAAACTTTATAAATTGCAAAGCCTTGCCATTATTAATTAAACAATAAATATTCTTGTTTTCTTCTATGTCACACGGAATTATTCTTTTTATTACCTTTTTTTTAATAACTTCCCTTGCATTGCACATCCTAGAACCAAGAGTATACTTGTGGCAGCCTTCTCCAAGCTAACTCTCTTCAGATATTCACAAATCAGGGAGTTAAGAGAAATAACATTTTTTGTGGAGCATTAACTTGAGGAAGACATGTTTATTTCCATGGCCAAAAAAAAAAAGCTAACAAGTTGATAAGCTTGAAAAATCATACAATTTCACAAATCTTACTTAAAATTTTAGGACAGCTTTTCCCAACCTGGTATTTTCCAGATGTGTCAGAATATTCAATCTTCTTCAGGAATCACAGCAGCACATATAAGAACTGCCTCCTCCAATTCTAATTAGCCTATAAGGTTGGACTGAAACACAGCAACTGTTCAATGGAACAGAGCAGGTTCCTAGCTGAGGATGGACACACGCACGGACCTTTTCAGTCCAATACCTTACCTGCTATGCAGCATACTGGATGGTGCCAAGTTTGAGAAACTTGCTTTACTATCTAATTTAATAGAGGAAGCATACAAAGATTTAACAATGATTTATTTAACTTTTTTTTTTACCAGAATCCAGAGGTCCATTTCGTAAAAACAGTGGTTTGGGAGACTGAGGTGGAGCAAAAGCAAAGAATATACTCAGCCCAGGAATGTATTTACTTCCAGAATAGTATGCATCTTTCAGATCAAAGGGTTTTTTTTCTTCTTGTAAGATGGTTTGGTCAAGTATATCCAGAGACAGGGCAGCTTAATACTAGCATGTGCTTTTAAGCAAGTGGTATGATAAAAGGCACTTTGTGAGCAACAATTTATCATTTGGAGATGGAGGGTGTGGGCTCATTTTTGAAATTAGAAAAGACAGTTATATTGTTCTATAGCACCCTGTATTTCAGACTATGGCCTGAAATCAATAGTTCAAAAATCTGAATAGGAAAAAGGCTGTTTATATTGAATAATTTGTGTGTAGAAAAAAATTATATATTTTATTTTCCTATCAGCTCTCATTCTATCTGATGAAAGAGAATTTGCTTTGTAAATTTCTTTCAAAGAAGAAAAGGATTTCATTGAACTTATCATAGGTTATATTCTGCCATTTACTGAAGTGTTGCCAGGGCATGGGTGGAAGTATCCTTTCTCCCAATCATCTACACAATCATCCTGGCGTCCATTAAATGCTAAGGAATATTAGAAAGGCATTGTTCCCATTGGGTCTCCCTGAAATGCAATGGGCTTCACAACAATGGAAAACAATGAGAACAGTAGCACCCCAAGTCTAACACTATAAAAAAGATGTTGAGGCTCTAGAAAAAGTGCAGAGAAGAGCAACCAGGATGATTAGGGGACTGGAGGCTA
>JANHFL010004216.1:331026-343211 GCA_032468155.1 Oxyrhabdium leporinum
TACCCCCTCCCTAATTCCCATGTGTTTAGTGTGGCAGCCTGCAGAGGCCTCTCAATTATGGCTTCCAAGGCTGACAGATAGATTTATTGGGCAAAATAGAAATTCATTTTTGCATATCAATCGGATCACATTCCAGATTTAAAACCAAGCAATGTACAGAATTTTCTTAAAATAAAATTATACACTATAATATAATCATATATGTACCACAAGATGTTATTATGTAAACATGTATGGATGAACTAATAGTTTTCTTTAAAAGTTTGTTGGTAGTTTGAACTATTTGGTCTGCATTTTTGGTGACAGGGGTTAAGTTCAGTGAAGCTCATTCTTACTTCTGAGATTGGGCATAGGGTGCTGTATTTGTAATCCTATGTTTGGATTACAATATAATCCAAAAATAACTGCCTAACCATATGTATTCCATAAAACTTTGGGAAATGACTGAGCACTAAGTAATAAAAGCACTAATCTCTAATCCTAATAGCATTTTAAGAAACAATTTTCAGAAAAATGAGATAAAAGGCAATTAAATAGGTATGGATTAAAAAAGAATTATAACTTCTAGGTAGGAACTGTTGGAGATCAGCACCCCCCCCCCCCCATTCACAGGTAAAATCCATGGAATAATTGCTGCCCTCGTCTAGTTAGAGTTTAGTTTTTGATGATTAGTTGATTAATAATTTAATTGAAATAAAGTATTTTTTTTCTTGGCATCTAAATTGGCTCATCTTGGCTGAAGAATCTTATATACTGTTTTCAATGTTGCTGATGCCCGATTTAAAGTTCAAGCACTGTGCAATAATGAATTTCCATATTGCTCAACTCGGACTTAGTTAAACATCAATTTTGCTATTATAGAAATAGGGAGCCTCTGTAATGTCTCTTTTGGGTATGAAACTTTGATGCTCTTTCCCAAGGTCTTATTTTGGCCTTTTGGCCATTCAGTCACATGACCCCCACCAAGCCACGCCCATAGAACCAGTGGTGAAAAAAAATAGATTTCACCACTGAGTTCGTTGGTATAGTAAATTCTTTGTTTGTTTTAAGATTTGTTCTAGACTCTTCAGGAAAAACACAGACTTGGTTTAAGGATTTACTTACAGGTGGTATGTTTGCACCCCAGTACACTTTTCCTTCTCAAATGTGTGCAGCACAGCTTGAATGGTTAGTACTTGGATCTTAGTACAAAACAAAACAACAAAACTATAGGGAAATACCAGTCTGGGTGGCTTGTTGTAATATGGAAAAAAATGTTTCTTATAAAGATATACTAAATGAAAATGGTGAATTGAAAACTAGATTAGAACTAAAAAAACCAAAGGGGTGGAATTAGAGTGGTGGTCATATCTACAGATAGAATCGTGTTATGTGAAAGATGTGAAAACATGGGGTTTTTATAGAGAACTAACAACATTGGACAAGATTTTAGTGGGGACGGATGACAAATTGATAAAGATACTATACAATTACTTATTAAATTATAAAATGGAAGAAGAACAAGTCAAAGAGACGATGATAGCATGGGCCAAAAATTTTGGATATAATATAATATAGATCTGGATAAATGGCAAAAGCTTTGGGATAGAAACTGGAAACTGACAATGGCCACATCGTATAAGGAAAATATCTGTAAAATGTTCTACAGGTGGCAGCTCCCCCGGCAAGATTAGCTAAAATGTTTAACAATATGACCCCAAACTGTTGGAAATGCAAACACCTGGCACATACTACCACATGTGGTGGTCCTGTATAAAGGCAAGGAAATTTTGAACACAAATACATACGTGGTTAGAAAAAATGATCAAACAACCTATAGATTTTAAGTCAGAATTGTTTTTATTAGGTATTATATCAGATGGCTATGATAAAGGGACAATATATCTAATATTACATGTTTTGACCACAGCAACAATTGTATATGTGCAGCAGTGGAAGAACAAAAACACCCCTTCAGAGGATATTAGACTGTGTGGAAATGGACAGACTAACGCTAAAAATAAAAGATAGATACAGAATACTATTCAACATGGAATAGGTTCTATCGATGGTTAGAAACACCAGGTAAAAGTCAGAATGCGAAAGAATCATGTTAGGTGGACATGGAAAGAGATATTATTTTTAATATCAATATAGGAATGTAAGTATTAGAATGACAGATAAGTTGACATATTAGAATATGATGGTCAGAAACTATTGTACAACAATAGCACTGTTTAAAATAGCATATATGTTACTCTGTTTTTACTTTTGTTTTACGGTAATGCCAGGACAATTACACTGTATTCAATATATTTATATTGAATACAGTAAAAATATATTAAACAAAACAAAACAAAACAAAAATACCTGGGCCATAGGTTAAAAGAAGCAAACATTTCTGCACTGTGGCTAAGTAAATTACACTGCTTTGTCAATGTAATCACCAGGAACCAAGCTTGACTGGGAGAAACTTAACACAAAGATAACAGACAAGATGGCTCCTATGTATTTTTCACGGAATAAATCTAAGTGAATCCAAATATGCAAGAGTACTAGTCACCTGGACAATATTCTTTTGCATACTTCTATCAAGTAAAACAACAGCAAAATCAATGGCACATAGCCCTATTGGTTCATTGGAGGAAACACTGAAAATCCATCCCAAACCACAGCCGGGTGATACTTTATTAAGACCCATAAAATTAACCCAAAAGTTTGTGCAAGCTTTCACTTTCTGGAGAATTCTTCATGGACAGGTTTAATCGCTTCCGACTACACAGCCATGGGAACTTTTCCAGTCTTTCCCGTTACCTGATTGCATTGAGCGGAGGATTACACATTCGAATCACTGCCACTTCAGGAGTTACCCGCACGTATTCAGCCATAATCTTCGTCAGATTGTTGCCGAACAGCAAGAACAACGAATGCTGAAAAACTTATTCGGGCAATTAGGCGGCAAGCCAGGGAAAGCAAGACCCTCGCAAGTGGGGACGGGTTCCAGCTGGAGATGGGCGTTGCTGTCGTAGAGCCGCGCGCGCATTAAGAGGGAGGTTCCAACTGCAGGAGGAAATCCCGACCGAAGGTGAGTGCGTGCTGAAGAACAGTCCAAATTCTCTGGAGTCGACTTAACGCGAAAATTATTTATTTTAAATTAAGGCGGTCAGCTTCTTTTTACACCGGGACCGCTTTCTAGCAAAGAGATCTGTCGAAAGAACAGTAACGGGGGCTGAAAAATTACAAGATCGCGTGTCTGTGCCATCAAAGTCGATGCAAAATACATATAAATAAGAAGTGGAATGGGATGATATATGGGTATTGTAAATGTCTTGCATGCCTGTTTTTTTTAATTGAAAAAGATTTTCTTGGATTTTTTTTGTGATTTCGGACAATGGTGAACAGCTTAGAGATGTGATTTAGTGCTTGTATAAACCTAAATAAACGGAATAAATGGAAATAAAATGGTAATAGTGATACTTTTAGTATGTTTGTTCTTTCGTTTTAAAAAAAGTATTTTGAAGTCATTTTAGGCCATCTCCTAAAATGCACAGATAAATAATTTAAGAGGAAGAAATAGCTAGGCATAAGTTTTTGCACTTATGACTGTTCTGACTGAAATGTATTACTTGCATCGGAGAACAATCATTCCAATCATTAATTGCAGTTCAGAATGGCCAACTAACTTTTTCAGACACAGTTTACTAAGTATAAGTGGAGAACTTACTAGACTGCAAAGATAAAGCATAAATCCAGTACTTGTGAAGGTTTCCTAGATTAAATCCCGAAGATCCTGTTCCTTAATAGAAACGGAGATGAGCATCGCCCCCTACAGTCGGTAACGACTGGCGGGGTAAAATCCGCACGGACTCCTTTATCTTTTTGGTTCCCTAATAACAGATACAACAGCTATATACTGTAGGTATTATTGTGTAGATAAACATCCTATTGAGTGCAGTGCGTTTATTTGCAACTAAAACACACAAAGCAAGTGCAGACTTTTTTTTAATCACCCGGTTGACTGGAATTAAACAACTGATCAAATTGAACAAGTCACATAAAGGAATGTCAGTAACTGTTGCTGAGGCCCATTCCACTTCACCTTTCTTATCAAGTAGAGACCCAAAATGCACCAAAGTAAGCGATTTGGCTCCTAAGCAAACTGTAAAACTTAGGAGTATGAGTGGAGAGGGGAAGCCACACTTAGGTAAATGGTTAATATTTTTTCTCGATAATATGAAAATCAGCAATGAGGAACATTTAAGGATTTTCCTTTTCAAATTCATCAACCTAAAAAAAATACCAACTCAGGCAACGGTAGAGTACTATAATGGCAGCAACCTTTTGACTTGGAGGACAAGAGAGCATCTTTTGCACTGTCCCAAAGGTGTTTTTTTCAGGAGGCAACTGGACTTTATTTTTTCTTTTGAAGATGTTTCGCTTCTCATCCAAGAAGCCTCTTCAGCTCTGACAGGATAGTGGGGAATGGAAGGATTTATATTCCTTGTAGACAGCTGGTTATTTACATCCTTTTAGAGGCACTTGGAGGTTTACCTGAGTCCTCAGGGTCACCTGAGTAGTGCTCCTGGTTCCTGTTGTCTAATTTTTTTCCTTTGGAAGTCCATTCCTCCTCCCACACCATTCAAAAGGTGTTCATCCCAAATTGTATTGCTAAAAGTCTGTAGAGATTCTCAGACATCCAGGTCATGGTTGTCCCCAAAGTGCTTTTTTCAGGAGGCAACTGGACTTTTTTGTTTTTTCTTTTGAAGACGTTTCGCTTCTCATTCAAGCTTCTTCAGCTCTGACAGGATAGTGGGGAATGGTAATAACAGCTGGTAATTTATTAAATTTTATTAATTTTATTAATAAAATTACCAGCTGTCTGCAAGGAATATAAATCCTTCCATTCCCCACTATCCTGTCAGCTGAAGAAGCTTCTTGGATGAGAAGCGAAACGTCTTCAAAAGAAAAAACAAAAAAGTCCAGTTGCCTCCTGAAAAAACGCACCTTTGGGACAACCATGACCTGGATGACTGAGAATCTCTACAGATCTTTTGTTCGTGAGACTAGGATGATATCTCGGGTTTATTTATGCCAATGTGTCACCAGGGTTACAGTGAGGAGCCTGTTGGGCTTGGCATTGCGTTAACAGTGATTCAATTTAAACACTTCAAGCCTCGCTCCTGAATTCCACCCCTCGCAAACGAACACAACACTCCTGCAGCCTTAGCTACGGGGTAAGGGCATAGCCGGAAATACATTTATCAAAGGCGAATTTTATAGGAGGCAGCGCAATAGCTGTATTCTTTTCTGTCAGGTGATGCCGGAAGTGACGCAATGTTGACGGCCCGGCAGGTGGGAGGAGGACCGATGGCCGACGGTGGCCGATTTAAGACGGCATTCAGGCGGTAAGTAACGGGCGCCGCGAAATGAGCTCTTCGGGAACGTGCGTCTCTCTTGTTATGGCCGAGGCCCGGCGGCTTCATTTGGGAGGGCATCTGGAGGCACTTCGGGATATTCAGGGCTACCTGCACTGATTTATTTTTGGCTTTGCTGTGTCTTGTTAGCAAAAGCAGTGTTTTCACCTTTGACATGGATACCTGGCTACGTGGTAGGGGCAGGACCGCCGTAGTCATTGCAGCACCGGGTCTGCAGATTCGCACCATCAGGTGCACATCGCCTGTATTCATTATTGATCAGACAAAAACCAAAGCGTGTTTGTAACATTGTTTGCACGGTTAGGAATCTTTATTGGAAAGCGATCATGCCCTTCTTCTACCGATTCGGGGGGGCGGGGGAGGGGGCGGGAAGTAAAGGTGTGATAATACTTGAGAATAAAAATATGTTATAAAACCGTACACATCCCACAATATGTTATTCTGTAGTATAAGGAAAGCATAGCTATCTTAACCCTATGGGCTATGGGCTATCTGTAGTGATAGGTTTCACTAAGTTCATTGGGGCCAATTCCTAGGTAAGCATGCAGAACGTTTTATCTGCTGAGTAAAATGCATGCTAGTGATAACTCCACTTAAACATCCTTGTTCTACAAAACTTTGGGATATGAACGAATAATAGCACTACTCCCTAGCAGTAATAGCATTATAACACATATTCCTCCAAGGCAAAAGTAAGATAAAACATGGCCATGTGTGAGTAAAAAACCTCATTGATTAATAGTTTTTGATAGAACATGATTTGATCGTTGTATATGAATTGGCCCACATTAACTATTCTCACAGTTCTAAAAAGAGCTAGGTTAAAGAAATCCAAGATTTTGTCTGTGTTTGACATGAAACCTGGGACAAGAATAAATGAATTGGAGTTTACTTATACTATTGTGCGTTTTCTCACTGCCTGGGTTTTTTTTCTATTGTGAGTGAATACCTAAACTAGATAAAGGACGTGGGTTATGTTTGAAATGGAGTACTACTGTAAAAGGGAAGCTAGCATTTTTAATATAGGAAGGCACAAAAAGTTCTATCAAGCATTTGGTATATTCCACTGACACTGTATTTTGGAAGTGATGCAAATATAATGACTACCCAAATAAGTGGGACATTTATCTCTAGAACATTTTGTAATGCTTTTTTCAGTATGCCTTGCAAAACAGACGTAACTTTATAAAATGAGAATGCCTTTCTAATTTGTTCTGATCCTGTACTCATCTATTATACTTTTAAAGGAAACCTTTTTCTTGAATTAATTTATACAATTTTAAATGCTAGCTAATATATTCCTTATGCCTTGGCAAAAGGGAAGAATATTTATTTGCTATGTTTTCTCTTATAACTCTGTTCAGAAGATCTAAATTAACACACAACACTAAGCTAGAAATTCTATTTTGTTTAAACTTCTCAAGTTACCCCAAGTAAGAAAATGATTTTTTGTCAATATATATAATGGATATATTTTTTATAGCTGAACCTGAAATCTTGATTTATTGTTAGTTTAAGCCTTTTCCTAATTTGCAGAAGTGCGCTGTATAAGCTGTTAAAGAAAACATTCAGCTAAATTACAGTTTCTTGCTTCTTTTCCCAATTCCTTATCCCCTCAGCAATAATTCATGAGTTGACTTTCTTCATGAGTCATGACTTCCAAACTTAAATATTGTGTCCATAAAGTATAACAAAAATAGTTATTGTGGAAAACAAATAATAGTGGTCAGAAAAATACACTCAGGAAAAATATATCCTATGTAAAAATCCCACAAACACATCCATTGACCGACGAATAACATATGTATCTATGCTGCCACTTTGTACAAGTAGATTTTTAAGATGGATTTACCAAACCAGATCCCTTTAATAAAATATAGACGTACATTCCTAGCTGTTGTATGTTTGTGACAAAAATATGTAAATAGCACAAATTATGCAATTTACATCTGGTATATCATGATGCAAATGATGTACACAGTACACAATTTGCATCATTATTGTCTTAAAATATTATCAGGAACATCAGAAAAAAGGTGCAGACTTGGAATACTCTGTTTTTTCCTATCCTTCCCACCTTTTTACTCCTTGGGAATCTCTGCTTTTATAGATTATAATATCCATAATTTTATCTGCAATATTTGTAAATTGTACCCAGGTACAGATAAAATATGTACTTATTGAAGAAATCCAGAATCACATAATGCACAGTATAGGTAGTAAGACATCATACAGTAAATAGTATCCCTATGTTAATTAATGGATTTGCTTTGGTTTGGTCACCGAATTTGCTTTGTCAAATTTTCCATCTCCACTAGTACTGGCTGAAGTACCGGAAATTTGAAGCTCAATGAGTTTGAGATTTCTTGCAGGATTTGGTAAAACTATCCAATCTGGAATATCTTTGGAGGCCAGCAGTTGGGCACCTTCAATGCACACTTAGAGTAATTCTGCACCATTTTCTTGAAGTGCCAAACCTAGAAATGCTTTGACTAATGCTGTGTGAGGGTGCATTAAACTTCTACAACATTTGCCAAATGACGCTTCTCTTTCATAGCAAATTCTGCAGGAGAAAGCTGGGAGGAGTTTCAGGCAACCTGTCAGATCCCCAAATGTGTATCTGGCAATGGCATAGCAACATGGTTACTTTGTATAAAGAACTCAAGGAACTATGGTGCTGCATGAAGCAGCTTTTGTAGCAATGGAGAACTGCCTGAGCTTGCTGCATGATATTGGTATTCAGTATCAACCAGGAAGACACTTGTCTGCTATAGTTCTTTTACTGAAAACATTCCGCTTCCAGAGGCGAACATGCACCAACTTTATTTCAAATTAATTGCATTGAAAAATCGTTAACCTATTATATATTTGATACCATGTCTCCAATACAATGGCTTTTTAAAAAAAAAATGGTGTGGTTGAGTTAGTTTTTGACTGGCAGTTTTCTTTTCAAGCTTTTTTGGGAGTGGTTTGCCATTGCCTCTTTTCTATGGCAGAGAGAAAGTGACTGGCCAAGGCAGGGCTAGAATTCACAATTTCTAGTTTCTAGCCTGACATCAACCACTGCAGCAAACTGACACTCTTACTAATGGCTACTTAGTGTATATATTTTGAATGTTTTAATACAATTTAATATATTTTATGTATTTTATTGTCACATTTCTGAACAGCCTACTTCCTTCCAAGAGGGACTATGGGTGGTGTATAATAAAGCATCAAAATATAAAAACAATATTAAAAAAACCTAAAATCTTAAGAGTTAAAATTTTAGAATTAGAAATTTTATTTTTTTAAAAAATTGAGGCAAGAATAAGTAGACCTGTTAAAATTATTTGACAAAGACAACTGGCACATAACATGGAGTTGAGCAAAGGCCTTCCTAGCCATGGTTGCCACTTGCTTTTTGAGCAAGAGCTGGAGTCCAAGATATCCCCCAAGTTATGCACCGGGTGTATGTGGGGTATGCAACACCATCCAAGACCAAGATGATAAACTCCTGAATATAGAGCAGTCCACCCACAACCACTTTGTCTTAGCAGGGGTCAGCTGAAGTCTGCTGTTCCCCATCCAGATCTCTGCAGCCTCCAAGCACTGCAAAAGAATGCCCACTCACACATTTCACCTGGGACAGATATATATATAGAGAACTGGTGATACCTCATCCCTTGGTGACAGAGAATCTCACCTAGATGTTTCAGGTAGATGTTAAAAAAGAATGGAGAGAACACCAAGACCTGTGATATTCCTCAAAGCAGGAGCTGTGAGTTGAACCTCTCACTTCCTTTTAATACCGATTGGGACTGGCCTCATAGAGAGGAGGTGAACAGGCACAAAATTGTGCCCCCCTAATTTTCTAAGTGGCCCCCAAAGGATACCATGGTCAATGGTATTGAAAGCCGCTGAGAGATCAAGAAGAGCAAGATGTCTGCACCACCACCATCCCACTCTCATCAGAGATCATCCAATGCTACTTTGGTCTCATATCCAGGCCTGAAACCTGACTGAAAACTGATCCAGAGAATCTGTTTCCTTCAGGTTCCTCTGGAGTTGCAATGCCACCATCTTCTCAACCACCTTTCCCAAAAAGGAGAGGTAGGAAATTGGACAAAAATTGTCCAGAATGGTAGGCTCTAGTGATGGCTTCTTGAATTGGAAAAAAAACAAGCTGGGAACACCTCCTCCAACAAGAATACATTTTTCATTGCTTGGACCCACCATATGATATCACCTGAGCAGCCTTAATCAGACAGGAGGAGCATGTATCTAAAAGTGGTAGCATTTGCATTCCACTGAACTTTGTCCATTTACTTAGGTTCAACAAAATTAAACAGATAACTAGATAGTTCTGTTCTGTGGGCATCTCTATAGAACTTGCACCCACTTGGTATCCAACTGGAAGAAATCCAAGTGATTTTATCCTCCAGATGCCTGAACAATTCCTCTACATGGCCCTGTAAATGGACTTCTAGGCCCCCTCTTCTAAGGAGAGGGTGACCCTAAATAGGGGCAATGGATGGGATTCTGCAGGTGCAATAAGAGCGAAGTATTGATACTAGGATGCTCTTACTGCCACAAGGTAAACTTTAATAGTAGCCTTAACTCATGTTTAGTTGAGTTGAAGAGGCCGCATAGGTGCGGTCCTAAGGCTCTGGCTGACCCCTTATTCCAGGCAGCTGCCAGGGCCTCTGAGGACCATGTAGCAAATTGGAAGGTATTTCTCCCAACTTCCTTTGAAATCCAGTTGGATCCATTAGTCATCAGGTGTGGACCAATTGAATGAGTGCAGTCTCCATGTGGAGCGGGGGAGTGCAAGAGAATCTCAAAGTGACCAGGGTGTGATCTGACCATTACTGTGATCTCTTAGATCACATTATCATTCTCAACAACAAAACCAAGTCCGAGTAGAATGACCTGGGAGATACAGATCTAGAGATGTATAATATAACAATGTGGCACAGAAATGTGTCATAACAATAATATATGTAAGTTATAAATGAATAAATAAAACAAACTCTGACAATGTTGTATGGTAATCTTTGGCTATCTCTACATACATTTAACTTATTGAAATTGCCTTCTAGTTTGCCCAAATCCACATTTTGGGAGGGAGTGTCAGGCAGATGCAATCAGGAGGAATGCAATAAAATGAGCCATGAATTGTTGCCTTTGTATTGCAATTCACGATTTGAGAATGGTAAGTGATTACTTTTCTACTTTGTGTAATGTTCTAGAGACATAAAACATCTTTTGAAGAGTAAATGTACAGGTGTCCTCGACTTACGACCACAATTGAACCAAAATTGCTGTTGCTGAGTGAGACATTGTTAAGTGAATTTTGCCCCATGTCATGACTTTTCTTGCCACAGTTGTTAAGTGAATCACTGCAATTGTTAACTTAGTTCCCCATTGTCTTTGCTTATCAGAAGGTCGCAAAAGATGGTTTCATGATCCCAAGATACTGCAACAGTCATAAATATGAGACAGTTGCCAAGTGTCTGAATTTTGATCACTTAACCATGGGGATATTGCAACAGTTATAAATGTGAAAAATGGTCAAGTCACTTTTTTCAGTGCTGTTGTAATTTCCAGTGGTCACTAAATGAACTGTTGTTAGTTGAGGACTACTTGTACAAGTTATTAAAGGAATCTCATTGGAATTTATTTCATGTGATTAAATGTCTTGCTAATCAAGGCTTCCTTATATTAAGAAAATAACTTAAGTTGATTTATTAATATAATATGTGTCACTTCATTTTATTTATTTGGCAGTTTTTCAGTCCCAAAGGACTTTGGGCAGAGAACTGCAAAACCAACATCTAAGTAGAGAGTATGATTGAATCAGTACCACAAAACAATAACCAATTATAAAATTATTGAAAACTTATGGCATCCCTCCCCAGTCAGCTCAGACCAAATTAGGATAGGAATTCTCTTTGATTTATTCAGATTAAGAATTACTTTTAAATACTGCATATTTGGCTTTTTTCTTTATGTCAACAAAAGTATCAGTATGGAATTTTTAAAATAAAAATGGCATAATGATTCATTGTGATGAACAATAACTGTTTCCTTAAGTAGTGTTAATATACTAACCTATATTTATATAGTGAAAGATCTAGTTGTAATCGAGGATAAAATAAATAGGATATAAAAGTATTGACAAGATTTAGAAGGGCCTTTGAAACAAGATTGATGATAGGTAAGCATAAGAACCAAGCTACAATAAGTTAACCAACTAAACTGAGATGTGCCAATTGGAGTGAACTTAGCTTTGAAAAACAGTTTTCTTTGAATAAAATTATTACAAGTGTAAAAGTACCGTACTTCTACTGTATTTCTCAGAAAACACGATCCACCCCAATAATAAGCCCAACCCTACTTTTTTGGGGGTGGGCCTAATATTACCCCTACCCCAAAAATAAGCCCTGGGGAATGGGCGTGACCAGCATGAGTAATGGCGTGGGCATAGGGGGAGGGCAACTGTCCAGCTGCAGCTGCAGCCCACTGGCCCCTTGGGGCAGTGTTCACCAAACAGCCTCCATTCCGAACGCTGATGTTTCGGAATGGAGGCTTTTTGACGAACGGGAGGAAAATGGGGAGGGGGGATTTTCCTGCCTGCCATCCTTCTCTCAGTCTGTGCTCAGCTTGAGGAATAGATGACAGGCAGGAAAATCCTCCCTTCCCATTTTCCTCCCGTTTGTCAAAAGCCTCCATTCCTAACACTGAAGTTTTGGAATGGAGGCTTTTTGACGAATGGGAGGAAAATGGGGA
>JANHFL010004216.1:343311-372627 GCA_032468155.1 Oxyrhabdium leporinum
AAAAGCATCCATTCCTAACACTGAAGTTTTGGAATGGAGGCTTTTTGACGAATGGGAGGAAAATGGGGAGGCGGGATTTTCCTGCCTGCCATCCTTCCCTCAGTCTGTGCTCAGCTTGAGGAATAGATGATAGGCAGGAAAATCTTGCCTTCCCATTTTCCTCCCGTTTGTCAAAAGCCTCCATTCCGAATGCTGAAGGTTCAGAATGGAGGCGACGGTGCATCCACGGTACATCCAGCTCACTGAGTCTGGCCTGCTGCACCTCAAAAAGAAATAAGATCACCTCGAAAATAAGCCCCAGTGCTTATTTTCAAGACTAAAAGAAAATAAGACTTAGTCTTATTTTCTGAGAAACACAGTACATATTGCCTAGAAACTCTTAATAACCTCATTGTCCAAAATAACCAGTATAGTGCATTTCCCCTTTTCATTTCATTTTGATTTTCTCTTTGTGTTTTTGTTTTTGCAATAAGGGCATTTAAAAAAAAACAATCACACATGGGATTAGATTGATATTCTATCATTCTAAAATCTTACAAATCAATTTTGAAGACCTTCCATTGACCAAAGTAGCTTGAAAGACTGAGGTTGTTGTATAGTGCTGGTTGTAAAATTGTTTTGCTGCAGCTGGTAATCTATTATAATACTTGTTCTTAGAAAACAAAGAGAAGGACAGAAGATTGATAGTAAGAAAATGTGATGACTTGCCAGAGACTCATACATAAGGAAATAACATATAGAGCACAACTTCTTGGCTTCTCTAGTGTTCTTTGATTTCCTGTGTGTTGAACTCAACCTTTGTACCTTTAAATAAGGCTTATCAACCAGCAGTTAAAACAGTAAATCAGAATTGGACAGAAAATCCCCAAGGCTTTTGAAATCAGATAAATTGTGTAGAAAACTCAGACAAGTGAGTCCTGATGGGACAAAGTTTATTAATTAAAGGTAATCAGTGGAACAGAAATAGCCTGACAACAAATAATGATTTTTTTTAAAAAAAATAGAATACTTTGTCTCCAACTCACTTGACTGTTATACTAGTATCTGAATTTTTCTAGAAAATGAACCAAGTACAGTGATGAATAAACATAAAGATTTTCCCTGAGAAATGAACAAGTGGATTTTCTCATTCTTCTGAATAAGGAAGGTGGTGTTAAGACATTTTTAATATCAATAGTTCTAGATTAACAGTTGGTTTTTTGAACCAGTTCAGATAACACTGGCTTACCAATGCGTGTCCAAACTTCTGTGCTGATAAATATTTATATTTTTCTTACATGTTTAACTGCTGCTTTATAAAGTATTATTTAAAAACAATTGTATTTCTAATAAATTATTTTTGTATACATATTTGTCTTGCTGTTCCCTTTCAGGTTTATAAATACTATGCAGAGAGAAAATAAGAAATACTAAGCCAAAAAAAATAACATAAAGGCAGGAAATAAGAGAAAAGAAAATGAAATCCTACTAAATCTGGTTTCTATATACTTCCATGCACTTCTATCCCTGGAAGCCATGCTTTCTAACAACATAGACACATGTGTTGACATGTAACGTGTTGTCTTTTTTCCTTTAAATTTCTCACCTCTGTCTTCTTGGGTATCTCATTTATTTCATCAAATCTCAGCTTTTCCAATCTACCTTTTCATCTTGATTGTTTCACTTGTCCTTCATAAATTTGTTTATCAATTTGATCATTTATTCTCTCTGAAACAGCATGTTTACTAGGAAAGACACTTCATTGTTGTAAGGTAACAGAATCTTACAAGGCTGGCCACTTTCTATCCCATCATATGGTAAACAAAATCAAGGTGGGGTTATTTTGAGTGACTTTCTCAGATATGCTTTGAGCTCTGGACTGCATAATAGCTCTTGTTCAAATCTCAGCTTCTTTCCTTAGTGGCTCATTCTTTCCTTCCTCAAGGACAACTATAAACTCTTTTATATCACCTCCACTCTTAGAATCACTCTCAATGGCTACAGACTTCCTCCTGTCTCTTTCACTTGCAAATGGGCCTGGCATCTTAATAAAGTCAATGTATAAATCTTGCAGAGTAGACTCCGATGGAGCTAGAAAGTTCCTCCCTTCCCCTCCCAACACCAGAGAACTTAACCCCCTTTTTAAAGTGTCTCTGTTCTAGAACTCATTGTCTGTTCATAGTAACCGCAGCTAACAGAGGCACTACCCCAAGTATTGTGGAAAAATAAGGAACTGGAATACCGGATGTGGAGTATGGACATCTATTGCTGTCTCCCTCTATTTTTGAGATTTGGGATAGCCTTTCCAGTGAATGACATACTCATACATTTTGCTCTATGTTTAAAAACCAGAGTACATTCCACTTCATCTTTCTTTTATCCATTTACCAGGAACAGGCAAAACTTAGTGGAGAGCCACACCAAATCTCCCACAGATGTCTACTTGCTTTTGTGCATCTGTGGCATGCTTATATGCAACCTTGACCAAATCTAATTGTTCCTTTAAAGGAACTGACAGGAATGAGGAAAGGAAGTGGAGTTCTGAAAGGCCAGGTTTCTAGTAGCTATAAATTCCATGGAGGAATGTATCAACTGTTATAGGCAAATTCTGGAAGAGACAACAATTCAGACCAATTGACCTGTTGATAAAGGACATGGCACCTCAAATATTGTTCTGGTAGTTAAGTGGGGTTTGCTCTCAATTTATATTCTTGTGGCTTGCCCTGTCAGTGTTGGTGCGAGTGGTCTTGGAGGTTCTTTGGCGGGCTGTTTACTGTTAGCTTGTTTGGCAGTTCCTTGGTTGGGATATTGTTTACTTCTTGATTGTTGGTCTGATATTAATCTTGGTGTTCATCTATGCTCAAATGGGTGTTGATTACTGGTGGAGAGGTGTTTCAATCTTTTGGTCCCCTTTTTGGTTTCTTGATTGTCTCTCTTGCACAGTATGTAGATGTTGTTTATGCCTATGTGTCTATTGATAGCCAGTTTGTCAGAGTGCCAGGCTTCCAAGAATTCTCCAGTGTTTTTGGATGTGGCTTGGTCTAGGATGGTCATGGTTTCCCAGTTGAAACTATGGTTAAGTTCTTGTTTGGGGAATCAATCTCAAACCTTTCTGGCATGAGTGTCATGTAAAGATAGGCTTTCTGGAAAAAAAATCAGGATATAGTCAAGTACATCACTTCATCAAAGTTATAAGCAAAAATTTCCTTCATGAACCTGGAAAAGATTGCAGAACAATTAGTCTAAATAGCATTTCCTTATATTAAAATTTGCCATGCTTGGTATCAAAAGCTGTTAAATACTTGTGGTCCTCTTTCATTCATTCATTTAATTTATGTGCTTCTCAAGTCTAACTTAGTGAAAATGGAGGCACTCAAGCAGAAAGTGAAATCAAGTGAAATAAGGAGGAGTGGTATTGGTATATTTCTGAAAAGCAGTGAATGCTTCAAATAGAAATCTAATAGGGCAATTCACCCTCATTAATGAAATATTATGTTTGTAACCTTCCTCTTCTTTCCCACCACTTTTTCCATATTTTTTCCTGCTGTGTAGGAGTACCCAATATAAAATTAAGAAGGATTGATTGTGTAAATGTGATACTATTGTAATATGTGTGTTACTATTTAAATTCTGAATACTAATTTTATACAGAACTATGCTACACTTTATGCAACGTGGAGGGTTTTTTCTTTGTCATAGAGGAATGTGAAAATGATGACATGTAACACACAGAGGCACAGATATACACATCAGATGCAAAAACTATTTGTAATGAAGTTTTCAAATGCTATTTGTGGCTTTAGAAGAACTGACATTTAAAAACCAATAGTTTTTTTCTATCTTTATCTGGATTAGACATTAAATTAGAAGGCTCTGCTGTGCAAGAACAAAAATATGCTTTTATATAGACATCTAATCTATATATGTTTTAAAATTAACTATGTTTCATGGGCTGTATATGCAATTTTAAAATAAAATGGAGAGTGTTCCTGACAAATAAATATAATGATATATTTCTCTGTCTGTCTCTCTCGTTTATTTTTTTATGCTCACTGTATAGTGGAGGTATAGAGCTTTTCTGTTTTGCAGCTTTGTAACAACAATTCTATGCTTTCCATATGTTGTTCTAATACTCGCCTTTGTACCTTAGAATTGTTTATGTTGTCATCTGTTTCTATTTGCTCTGCACCCCTTCCAGCTGGCAGGGTTTATTTGATAACCCTTTGAGACTTTGTTGCCTGGGTTTGATTGGTGGTGACTCTCCATTCTGTGATGAGGTTCCTCTGAAGAAAGGCAAGCTATAGTTGCCTGCCTTTGATTGGCTGCTCCTCTGTTTCCCTCCCCTTCCAGGCACACACCACCGCAGGGTTTGTTCGGAGACCTAAAACAGCCTCGTAGGCATCCATTCATGAATCTGTGACGTTAGTAGCTTCTGTGTTTGCAGTGGGGTTGCAGGATTGTGTGGGTGGAATTTCCTTTCTGTCTTTTATTGAGCAGGTTTGTCTTTTGCCAACTGTCCATAAAATGAGGACATGGAGCATAGTTGTATAATGTTCCTGTCATTGTAAGTATATTGGTAAAAATCTGTCTTGCTTCAAGGTCTGTGTTTGCAGAAGGACCAATATTATGTTTTAATCGTTCATTTCAAAAGATGGGATAGATTTGTCTGTCGGTACAATAGAAAAAATGCTGGAAGACATATTAAAGCTAAGAATATTTTTGTATTAGGCAGCAGTCTGTATTTTACTTCTCTGTGGAGCTTTTGTAGACATATTGAATTTGCAATTTGGCATATTATGCAGAGATTTTTATCCATTTCTAAAACAGAACAGAATGAATTTTAATAATTAGTTGAAATTCAGGGTATCGAGAATATCAAGAGAACTGCAACTGATTTCAGAACAGCAGGTTACCCCCCCCCCCTTTTTTTTTTCCTTTGTGAAAATGTAATCTGATTGTCTGGTGAAATGGTTTCAGAACCCTTTTAATGCAGTCTAAAATCTAACATTAACAGTATGTTTTGGATGGAGGGAAAAAGCATGCTACCCGGTTTAGCTCTGAGTTATACATTTATTTCTTAAGATGTTTCATTTCTATAAACAAACTGATTTTTAACTATTTTGGTTAATGGCTAGATTCTTTCATTCATTGCAAGCAGCTGGTTTTAACAGCAGATATTTTGCATTACACCATTAGCTTTAAAAAAAATGAATTCTAAATCTCAATATGTTGTCAGTTTCTACTGTTTTCATAGGCTCTAGCATTGTAATTCATATATAATTCCAATCTGTTTCTATTTATTGATGGTCAGTATGTTGTGCCCCTTCTGGGAATTGCTTGCAGTAGGAGCTACTGAGGTCAGTGAAAATTCATTGTGAATAATCCCTGAAAAGAAGTGGCCGTCCATTGGCAACCCTTGAAGAATACGCTCCAAAGTACTGTATAGATACTGTGTAGTATAGATACTGTATAGAAATGGAAAAAGCAATGTCAGATAACTACTTTAAAGGAAATAATTCTAGCTGCTCTTTGTCCTTAAGTATTTTCCTGCATTTATTGCTGTGATTGGAAATATTAGTAAGACTGTCTTTTCAATACTGTATCTAGAACAGAAGGCAACAATATAAAAATTGATTGTTTGCAGTGTTTGGAGAAATTAGCTTTTCTTCAAGCTGAGGCATGTTCTCCTGAGCACCTGATATTACTGTTTCTTTCTTCCACCCTAGTTGGTTAATATGCACCTACACTGCTGTGAAGAACTAATGTGAAATGCTATCTCAGATGTTAGTTGTCATAAAATTAATTTAAATTTATGGTTTTAATGAAAAACATATTTTAATGTTAAATGCTAATTTTAGGCTAGAACTAGCTTCTTTAACTATAATAATAGTGCGGCTGATTGTAAAGAGGATACTTTTGAAACTTGATTTAGTTTTGAAACTTAAACCTGTAAATTGGTTCAAACTAAGGTAATCAATCATTATTTATTTATTAAAGTATTTATTTATTACCTACTGTAATCCAAAGACTCTCAATAGTTCTTATGATATCGACAATTAATTAAAATCCTTGATACATTTAACAGTCAAAATCATAAATCAAGAATCATCTTAACAATCACAAAAATAAAACAGGCAAAGAATAAACATAAGAATACAAGATGCCAAAAGTCATAAAGTCAGCTGAAGTCTTTAACATTCTTCTTAAAGATGTAAGGGCAGAGTCTTATCTTCCTGGGAAGAACATATGAAACATATCCTGTCATACATAAATGGTACACTAGCCAGATGCCTCTTTTAAAATATTGCCAGTAACCATAACAAAACTAAGTTAGCATAATTTAGTTCATTTTCTAACCTGCTGATAATTGAATGGGTTGGAGTGTAATAGAAAGCCAAGCAAGTTAGTAAATAAATAAAATAATTGCTTATTAAAAAACCCTTAATTCTCAAATTCAAAAGATGCTTGTTCTAAGCATAGTTTTAGTACCTCACTGTATCACGAAGTTATTTCTTACACATGTTACTTACACTGTGCTGCCTTGCTTCCGGGTTCCCATTTTATAGGATGGTCTCATTGAAAGAAGATAGCCAGATTCATAAGAGGCTGCAGTCCCATCCTTGCTCCTTGGAGGAAGTTAAGCTTGCCATATCCTCACCAGATGTGCTCCCTGATTCTGTGATTCTTGTAATCTGTTCCTTGGTTTTTTTTACAGGTGCTGTGGCCACTTTCTGCACTAAGGATGAATATTCATTTATTCTAAAACAGTATATCTGATTATTTGCTCACATGCATACCCACAATACGATGACCAGTTCTCAGGAGCTCCTGAGCTGGTCTTCCTCTACAACGATTATCAATAAGAGTCTCAATGAAGATAAAAGTTTCAGTGGGATGCATGGGGAATGTATACCATCTGGTGTCCATCCTTCATCTGAAGTCATAGAAGAGGGAAGAGAAAGGGGGTTACCTCACAACAATGCATCAGACAATATAAATAGCCCAGTGCCCACAACAGTATTAACCAGTGTGAGTGAAGATTCCAGGGACCAATTTGAAAATAGTGTGCTCCAGTTAACTGAACAAGATGATTTAGAAACTACTGTTCATCAGGGCAACGATAACAATATAAGTGTACAGAACAACCATGGAACTGAAGACATCAAAATCCAATTTAACAGAACAGGAAGCGGAAATGGTGGCTTTCTTGAGGGACTTTTTGGCTGTTTAAAGCCAGTATGGAATATTATAGGGAAAGCCTATTCTACTGACTACAAACTACAACAACAAGGTAAACTCTGCAAATAAAACTACCTTTTATTATTCTCTTACCCCTGCCCTTCCCGTAGCTTCATGGCAAAAGTATTATATTCTCTAGAGTTTTATTAGTTTGCAGACACCTTAAAACTCAGAATTATGAAAAGAAGTATGTGTCATTTTATATTTATATGTAATTTTATCATATACATTTTATGTTTAGATGTTTCCAAGAATAGTAGATATTCTTATTTCTAATAGATTTTATTTTAATCTAACTATTCACTATTGGTTTGTCTTCTTACTCTCAGAGTGCTAATAATTGTTAGGAATCACTCCATGCAAGTAATAGACTCCCCTAGCTTTGACATTTTTTTTATTGCTCAGATAAGTTATAATAATATCATATCATATAAGCTTCTCTAAGTCAAAGCATCATTTAATGTACTGTAATTAAGATAAAATAAATGGATTAATGGAACATAAAGTAACTTTACTCAGAAATTATACTTTCTATATTTATTTTAAACTTTGAAATGAATGTAAACTCTTTAGTTAGCTGCTTGAGGCCTTATAGGCAAATTAGAAATCAAGTTTTTGCTGTAATTCACTGCCCATCTTCATTAAAACGGCTGGGTCTTCCATGTCCTTATCCGAATAAAAGTCTGTTATGGAGAACAAGTCATGGAGATTCAGTACATGCTGTGTTCAGTACATGCTTGCCTCATAAATACTCATGAAAAGATTTTCTATTGCAGTTGACCAGAGTGACTAATAAGAAATTCCTTCTTGATGTAGATGAAATAACCATCACAAAAACTAAACTATAAATTGTACTCCATTGTTCTAACTAACAACCCCCCCCAATAAAAAATAAATATATATATACATTGAAGATTTAACTGGATTTCCGTCACAATTGACTTCTCCTTTATTAGTTAGGATAGTCTTCTAATTCAGGCTTTGTGGTTTGAGGAAAGAAAAGACACTATCTAAACCTTGCTGCTGATAGAGGCATAAGGCAGAAAGGAGGTGCTTTTAAAATATTTATTATTTTTTTGCAGGGCTTAAAGAGCAACTCAATTAAGCAATTCTGAGTGGCATAAAAACTCCCCAGATCCATTATATGGAATTAAAACAAACAAATATTGACATTTTAAAATTCAACTACACATCTATTGTTATGTAGGAAGCAAAATCTTTTGAAGATGCATATATTTTGCATGTTCTTAAAAAACCTGCAACCTATCAAGATACTAGATGAGCTATTATTTTGTTGTTTGTCATTAGGCAATTACTTGCAGTTGTAATAACTGTGCTTGTCTATTATCAGATACATGGGAGGTTCCTTTTGAAGAGATATCTGAGCTGCAGTGGTTGGGCAGTGGAGCACAAGGAGCTGTTTTTTTAGGCAAATTTCGAACAGAGGAAGTGGCCATCAAGAAAGTGAGAGAGCAGAGTGAAACTGATATCAAACACCTGAGGAAGCTGAAGCATCCAAACATCATTGCTTTCAAGTAGGTTGTACATGGAATTATTGTATTCTGATTCTAGGGCTACCTTTTCAAACTGATGCTGTAAGTCTTCATAGCTGGATTAAAGCCATTCAGAATACAGTACTGAAGTTTCCTTTATCCTTTGAATTTTAGTTCTTAATGGAAAAAGTGTTATCTGGTAATACAATAGAATTACTACTTTTGTTGTAAGTGGATTTTTTGACGTAGTAAGAAAATAGTTTGTAATAGGATGTGCACGAGTTCTTTCAATTAAAAACAATCTATTATTGGTGAAAAAAGCAAGAATAATGAAATATTTTAGAGAAATGTTATAGTTGCTTCCCCCACTGTATAAATAATAGTCACTACAAGACTATTAATCATGAATAAGAATGCAGAAAGCTTTTTGAAATGAAAATGTCCCAACCTTGAAACCTTGACTAATTCAGACTTTAGCAGAAATGTTCTAATGTTGCTCAAACAATTCTTAGTGTTTTAATCTTGATATAACCCATTTCAACTTTTGAAATATTTTGCACACTTCTAGCTAGGAACAATAATGAATGTCTGGGTTTTGGGGGAATCTTTGGATCTTTCATTATAATGAACTTCTTTTTTCCCCCCTTTCTCTCTTCACATCATCAACATGTCATTCCTGAGCATGAAAAAAACATTTACCATTATGCAGTCAGTACAATTTCATGCACTTCAAGGATGTATGTAATCTGTTCTGTAGCGAAATCGTTTACTGTTTGCTGTTTAATTTTCTGCATATACTTGGTCTAATTTAACCAAATGGCAAATAAGCAACAGTGGTTACTTAGGAAGTGCTCTTGATTATTCTGAAGAAATGTGAATCAGAAAGTTCTCTTTACTAGTTTCTTTTTTAATTTCCCATTGCTTTGATTTTGATTTTTTTTAACATTTATTTTTATTTTTTCTCCTAGGGGCGTTTGCACACAGGCACCCTGCTACTGTATAATAATGGAATACTGTGCGCATGGACAATTGTATGAAGTGTTGCGAGCAGGTAGAAAGATAACACCTCGTTTGCTTGTAGACTGGTCCACTGGAATTGCTAGTGGAATGAATTATTTACATCTCCATAAAATTATCCACCGAGATCTCAAGTCACCCAAGTGAGTAGACAGAGTTTATACAATATGAGGAGATAAAGGAAATTGAAACTGAAATAAGGGTGGAATTACTATGAGTCTCTCATGTGATTTCCATTGTATTTTATTTTTTTCAGTGTATTAGTTACCCACAATGATACGGTGAAAATTTCTGATTTTGGTACTTCTAAAGAACTCAGCGATAAGAGTACAAAAATGTCCTTTGCAGGAACAGTTGCTTGGATGGCCCCAGAAGTGATTCGTAATGAACCTGTTTCTGAAAAAGTAGATATATGGCAAGTAATACTATTATAACTGCCCACCTATTTCAGTATTTCTATTAAAAATGCATTACTTTGTGTTTCCATGTTTTGTGGTTGCTGGCAGATTTTATTTTTTTTATTAAGCTTTCTTTTTGATAAATATTTTTCTGCACTATGCTTTCTGCAAAATAATTCTGCTATAAGAGATTTAACATTTATCTTAACAATTTGTTTTTATATCTGTAAATTTTAATTAGCAGGTCTTTAGGCCTTTGTTGCTTTTATTGTATTTGAGTCTGCTGTTATATGGTGTTCCAGTGTTGTAATTACTTTGCTGGTTATTTATGGAGCTTCTCAGTCATCCAGGTTGTGGTTGTCCCAAGGTACTTTTGAAAAAGGCAAAAGGCAAAACAAAGAAAGTCTAGTTGCCTTTTGAAAAAGAACCTTTGAGTCTACTTTGCTGGTTATTGACTATAAATAAAATTTCAATAATTTTCCTGATTTTGATATTGTTTTTCCCTATTTTTATTAGGTCATTTGGAGTGGTTTTGTGGGAGCTTCTCACTGGAGAAATTCCATACAAAGATGTAGACTCTTCAGCCATCATCTGGGGTGTAGGTAGTAATAGTTTACATCTTCCTGTACCCTCCACTTGCCCAGATGGATTCAAGATCCTTATGAAGCAAACATGGTAAAAATTGCATTTAATTGTTATTGTAGAATAGAATAGAAGAGTAGAGTAGAGTAGAGTAGAGTAGAGTAGAGTAGAGTAGAGTTGAGTTGAGTTGGAAGGGACCTTGGAGGTCTTCTTAGTCCAACCCCCTGTTTAGGCCTATACCATTCAGACAAAGGGTTATCCAGTCTCTTCTTAAAAACTATTGTACTTCCTTATATTGTATCTTAATATAGATAGAAATTGGAAGTAAAATGGATTATTAACAATATGATCTTATCTGTTTTACATAAATTACAACAATAAGATCTTAAATCATTTCTTGGCTTGATAAAACTCAATCCTATCAGTCTCATATTTGCTATATTAGTTAAGTAGCTATGAGGATAATATGCATCCTTGTTTCATTCCCTTCCCTATTCTGAAAAATTATGTTTCTCTAAACTTAGTTCCTACAGTAGCTTCTTGTACATTGTAACTTTTCCTCAGAAAAATTATTAGATTATGGCTTCCCAATAACCTCAATTACACATTCTGGCATGATGCACACATTTATTCACTTATATCTTTTTCTCTTTGAAATTTTGGGATTAATTTTTCCTGCTTTGATTTTCACAATGATACTCATGCCTTTTTGAGCTTTTCTAATTTTCTTGTATAAATTAAATATATTGAAACAATTATTTACATTGATCTGACATTTCAACTATATGTTCTGGGTCATTTAATTTTTTTAATTTCAACCCAGATATTTGAAACTAACATTTGGTGTTACGTTCCATGATCTGCATATGGAAATATCCTGATTGACTTTTCCAATATGTATCATGTTGTATTCTGTTGCTGTCCATTCAATGATGTCCAGGTGTAAAGAGTGCATTTATGTAGTTTGAAGTAAAAATTAGTAATGAAGAAGGAATACTATGAATATTGAGGTATTAGTGTGGCATAGAAAACATAAAAATGCTAAAAGAATAATGGAGATGCAGACTACAGAGTTTTAAAGAGAAGAAGGAATAGTTATCCATTCATAAAAAAGACTATGCAGTGAGAAAAGCAGCAAATGTATTGTTTAGTTATTTTAGTAAAATATATTATTTAGTTAGAATTCATCTGTTTTGAGTTATTCTAATAAATATAGAAAATAATATTCTTTTGTAAGTTAACCTTCAAAGAAAAAAATATAGGCTAAAATTAGTTTACTGGATGGTATCCCTTTTATTTTCTTTCATTTGGCAGGCAAAGCAAGCCACGGAATCGGCCTTCTTTTCGACAGACACTTATGCACCTTGACATAGCATCTGCTGATGTTTTGGCTACCCCTCAGGAGACTTATTTCAAGTCTCAGGTAATTCAATAACTATTGATAGCAACAAATTCAGTTTGACAGCTTGTCATAAGAACTTTAGAAAAGACTGCTGGATCAAGCCAAAGCCCATTTTAATTCAGTGTTTTGTCTCTCATTGTAGCCAGCTTGGTGCCTCTGAGGTGTTCATAAGCAGGAGACAGATATATATATACCTCTCTCCTATTACTGATGTCTTGCAACTGGTATTTGAAGATTTGCTGCTTCTATCTTAAATGTATAATTGATTATTCAAAACTAACAGTGCGTAACAGATCTATTTTCTAGGTCCATGTTAGTAACCCTCATATGTCTAATGCTAATGATATTAATCTGTAAATTCCACAAGTTAATTGTATGCTGGGCAAAGTAGAGCTTTTTTTTCAATTAGCTTCATCGGGAGATCCCATCCTGTAATGTTTTCAGAGAGGTATTAAAAACTCACTGTTTTTCTTTGTAATATGCGTACTTTTTGTGCCTTGATCATATTTTATTTATTAGATTTTTATCCCACCTGTATTACTTTGTATAAGTAACTGAAGGCTGAGAAACAAGTTGAGTGTAGCTCAGCTTTCTTTCTCATATGGTAGTGCAATATAATTTGATGTAATTACCAAAGCTCTTGAGTTTTGAAATATAACTATCTAAATGTAAAATTGCTTGAATAGGCTGAATGGAGAGAAGAAGTAAAGAAGCACTTTGAAAAGATTAAAAGTGAAGGAACTTGTATACACCGGTTAGATGAAGAACTTATTCGTCGTAGAAGAGAAGAACTCAGGTCTGTATTTATTTAAGAGGTTAAGGTGATTAGATTAAGAATCCATCTATTTTAGTATATCTTTCCCACATATGCCAGCCATTCAAATACATAACTTCTGAACCTGGGAGATGCATTTAATTATAATGGCAACTGTCTGTTGATAAATACACCCTCCCTAAAGTGTCTAAACTACCCTTTTCAATTCAGTCTCTACCAGATTTATTGAGATTATACTTCCTTAATTTCTGAGTGCTGTAGTCCCAATTACTGCCAGATTAGGAAAGGTCAGTTTACTCTGTCTTTGATTTTATCGGTTTTGAACCATATGCTAATTGCTTTTATTAGCTGGATCTGAATTCTTGTGTTTTGGCAAAGAGACCAAGTATAGTTATCTATTTCTAAATAAACCATGTTTTTGTTTTGACAGCATTCAAATGTTTCATAACTTTTGTCTGTTTTAAAAGTTACAGTTAACATGCTTGAGAATAATGCTGGCCTAAGTATATGCTGTTGATTATAGGATTGTGCAGCTGAGACTGTCAGTTCTTTCTTTTTCTTAGGCATGCCTTGGACATTCGTGAACATTATGAAAGAAAACTTGAAAGAGCCAATAATCTCTACATGGAACTCAGTGCCATCATGTTACAGTTGGAAGTTCGTGAAAAAGAGCTCCTCAAGTACATATATCCATCTATGTTTTGTTTTTATAAGAATTCTGTTTTTAACAAAAACATAATTTCCTTACCAAGGGTAACTGTCTCTAAAATTGGGGTAATCTCTATTTCTCTTGCTAAGCACTTCATTCTCCTGATCAAAGTTGTGAATAAGAAAGGTATATTCATTTGCAGAAAATGATAGTTCTATTGGGTATGTGAAATTTCTGACAACTTTGCTTGATGCCTTATAGAATAATTATGTTTTTCCAATTGTCAATTGTATATTTTAACATACTTTGCTTACAGCAGTTTTTAAATCTTTGAGTAACCTTTGATTAAGAGAAGATTAAGACTTTTTTTTAATGTTACATATAGACGGGAACAAGCTGTGGAAAAAAAGTATCCTGGAACTTATAAGCGTCATCCTGTCAGACCAATAATCCACGCTAATGCAATGGAAAAATTAATGAAGAGAAGAGGACTCTCCCACAAATCTGGAGGGCAGACTAAACGGTGAGGCAAATAACTATACTATATTCAAGGGGGGGGTAACTTTTCATAATGATTTCCTGAATTGTTTTGAATACCAATTTCTGATCACTGAAGTGGTGCTGACATATGTGCAATAAATTAGATAGCAATATATGAATATAAGTGTAGTTTGCTATCTAATTGCTTTGAAAATAACTTAATAGTCACAAATGGATATATTCAAAGAACCAGATGAAATGATTAAGGTGTCTTGAAGCTTGGACAATAGGTTATAAATTGAGAAAGTAAACAAACTTTATTTATTTATTTAAAACACTTATATGGATGCTCAGCACAAGCCACATGACACTGGATGGTATATAAAATCATTAAGTAAAAATACAAAAGAAAAGAAAAATAACATGCACCACTAAAGCAAACTAAAATAATTAAATGGCAATCAGGGCTAAAATACACTGTATCTCATCAATTGGGATTTCTGCTTATCCTAAACTAACTGCTTGGGGAAAGAGCCAGGTCTTAATTGCTTTTCTAAAGGCTGTATGGTTGGAGCCAACCAACTCAGTGTTGTGTGGACATCATTCCAAAAAACAAATATCTATCTTTGATTGCATCCCAAATGGTTTTACACCTCCATTCCTAGTACTCATGTTGTGCACTTTCCTACATGATATCCATAATTTTTATTTTTATTTAAACATGTGCAACTTAATTTTCTTTATTCTGAATTTATAAGTAGACGCACTGGCAGTAATAATAAAGCCACAGGCCTCCTTGGACAATAAAAATTGCGTTGAAATGATGACACACATGGGGCAATATCATGATGCAGACTCCATCCTATCTGATATATGATGCAAGTTGTGACTAGTGATTTTTGCATCATGATGCAAATTTCAACACTTTCCCAATCATTAGGAAGAAAACAGAAATATTACTGTTAGTCCTCACTTAAGAACTGTAATTACCAGTTTTTTTCACTTTATAATTGCATCAGTTGGTAACAGAATTACCAGTGTAACTCCATGTCGCTTATGTAACTCTGTTACCAACTGATGCAATTATAACATGAAAAAAATCACATGGCTCTATCCGACTTATGACATCAATTCTGGCTGCATTCATTAAGCAAATCACTGTGGATTGTTAAGCATGACAATGTTTAGTGGTGACCCAGTGACCAGCCCAGATTGGATCCTGCAACGTTATCCTGGACACGTATATTCGCCCTCGTTCTTCATCATTCTCCTTGTTCAGCGCCATTGTAACTCTGAATGACTTTGAATGGTCAAAAGCAAGACCGCTTATAATTGGAATGATTTTGCATTCTTTTCCAGACCTGACTTGCTGAAATCTGATGGCATATCCAGCACTGAAGTGGCCCCTAGCGGCTCTCCTCTCTCAGGGAGTCCCAAAATGACAACAGTTAGTAGCAAGGGACGTTACCGCAGCAAACCACGCCACCGGCGAGGAAATAGCAAAGGCAGTTACAATGAGTTTACCGGAGTCTTAAAAAATCAGCCAGCACAGGATGACTTGGGCCAGCCAACTCGCCATCATCACCACCATCCCCATCATCACCTTCAACTTAATATACATGGACAAGATATAGCCAGTTGTGCTAACAACTTACGATACTTTGGTCCTGCTGCCGCCCTGCGCAGCCCTCTTAGTAATCATGCCCAACGGAGGATGTCTGGCTCTAGCCCTGATCTTATCTCTGCTGCTATGGAAGCCGATTCAAGGAGAAATCTGGAGGTAAAGAAAGATGGAGAGAATAAAGCGGATTATTGGGAATGTTGTCAAACAGATACATACAGTCTCTGTCCGCAGTGCAGACTGGGAGCAAATGATGCAAATCAACAACAATCTCTTGATCCAGGGCTAGAACAGCCTGAAGGACCGTTGTATGATTCAGTGTATGCAAATTCGGAGTTTCCTGCAAAGAATAAAGAAGGTGAATTCAGCAGCCACAGGTCAGTGTCTCCTCTTGGCTCCTCTCATCTTGCAAGCACTCCAGGACTGCTGGGTAAAACTCGATCCATTCCGAAGGTGAGGCCTTCAGAATTCTTGAAATAATAACCTTGTTTACCTGTGTTCTGTTTTCTCATTCATGCTATTTGCTTAATTATACTGTTTCAAGGTTTTATAGTTTATGCTGAATAGAATGAAACTTAAAAGATTTTTCTTCCTGACAATTGTGTATTTATGAGGTTACTTTTTAATTGGAATCTGCATATTTGTAATTATTTGGAAAAGAACAATTCCTTTTGTTGCCCTACCAGAGTGGTGATGATTCTTCAGAAGAAGAAGGAGAAGTAGATAGTGAAGTGGAATTTCCACGGAGACAGAGGTAGGAAACCCAGTCTGACTACTTTACTAACTATTTAATAGCAATTCACTTAAGGAATCTTCATATGATTTAATTTCATTTCCGCATAAAGAAAACATTTGCGTCTGACATTGTTAGCTTTTCATCCAAAAAATTACTTCTCCATCTCTATTCTAGAAACAAAGTATATATAGGATAAAACAATATGGTCAGATGTGTGTATTTTATCAGACCTAAGACATGTGGCAAGTAAGAGGCAGATACAACACCACTTGCTTCTTTTAGCAACAAGCTGTTGCACATCACTGTTGCACACCACAAGACCGCACTGATCTCTCGGATAAGCACTGGAATATGATTAGTGGCGAATGGACAGATATGAAAAGAAAAATTACAGTTTAATATATGTGCAAACTCACAACTATGGCTAAAATCTTCAGATGAAATAATCGGGAAAGATCTTTCTACCACATCTACCAATATGTACATGTATAAGCAACTCTAAAAAAAGATGCCACTTGGAAAGAACTACTTTGATCCTTTTGGGGGACCAAAGAATTATTGCCTATAACTGCAAAGATTTTCATATTTATTATGAATTATAAGTATTTATATCCCAGATATACTTATCAGTTTACAGACATTCTCAGAGTAAAGAATAAAAATAATGAGAGACAAGAAAAAGAAGGAATGTTTATGGGTTAGTATAGGACTTTGCCAGGCTGGTGGTTTTTTTTCAGTCTGGCACTTATCCATAAAAATTCCTTGTTTCTCTTGTGTCTATTTCATACCTTCTGTAATTTGAATAAAAGTTCTCCTGTTTTTTTCACTATATCTTGTTAAGTATTTGCAAGATGTCTCATAAATTTTGGTGAATTTCATATCACAATTTTAGTTTATTTGGAAGGAGCCTGACAGGTACAAGAATACAAAACAGAGTTGTACACAACGGCTCAAATTCAAAATGTTCCTTACCTAAAATATTCTTTTTGCAACTTCAGTCATTTCAAGTTAGAAACATTGTTTGAACTTGAAAGAGGGCTGCTTTGAACCTGATGTTTGGAACAATCAATTCCAAACTGTATACAGAAATTTCGGCCCAAAATATTTCAGTTTCAAAATGTTTTGGATACTATAGTAAAAAAGATAAGTCTTACATACATCTATACAGTTTTTCCAGGCCAAGGAACAATATTGGCCTTTAAGTTGCATGTATCTGGCCACACTCCAGAAAATGTAATTTGGTTTGCATTTAGCATATTTTTTTTAAATCATTTTAATAGATTTTATGGCCATCCTACTCTGGACAGCTCATAGCAATAAAACTATTAAAAACATATAAAAACTAAAAAAAAAACAAAATTTCACCTCCCAAGGAACCCCATCAACTTTCTTAGCCTTTCCATAGGGCTAAGAACGTGGGGGTCTGCCAGATTGCTGGGGGGAGTATATTCCTTAAGGTAGGAACAGCCATATAAAAGGCATACTTCCCACATCCCACTAGATGGCAGTGTTTCAGAGAAGACCCCTGGAGCATGCTCATTCTATGCAATCTGGATCTAGTGGGATTGATATCCTCAGAGAAATTAAAGACAAATTTATTCTTCAGCCATCCATTTGATAGTTATTGCTTTCTTTAACATTAGCTGTTATAATGTTGAGAGTCCTATAGGGTATGCACTCAAAACTTTAACAAATACTGAGAATTACACTATCTGCTGTTAATGTTTTTTTCTTTGATGGAAGTATAGAGATGGATATGACGAAATTTGGAGAAAGAAGAGAAATTAATTTTGGGAAAGAAAAATAAATTTAGGAGATTATAGATATAAATGTATCCAGGTTTCTGCAACAGAAAGGAAAATACACTAGATGAAAATTGTCATCTCAGTACCAATCTGGATATAAAGTTTAGAACAGGTTATGAATAAGATTTGTCTATATCAAAATGCATATATGCATAGCATGTAATAATGATAATGGAAAACGTAGTGAGTTATGTGATTAATTTGGGTCAATGGCCCAAGAAAGTTTTCTCTGTCAAAATAGTGAATACATTGATTCTTGGGGGGGGGGGGGAACGGACACTATTTGGGAAAAATGGACCAAAAAACTCAAAGGTTATTAATTTGTAAGAAAATGAAACGTGTATTGTTACATGATACATTGTTTTTGTGCATTTGATGAATACACATTGGAAATGTGTATTCTTCACAAAGAGGAACATTAATTACATTTTTTATGCATAATAGTTGTGAAATTATATATAATATATATTTTAAGAATGTAAATTTGGCCTTCTACTTGTTATTTGATTTGCATATGCAGTACATAAAATCAGTTGTGTGCAGCATTTGAATCAAAACTGACTAAAGTGTTAACGGATTTGCAGGCCACATCGTTGCATCAGTAGTTGCCAGTCCTATTCGACCTTTAGTTCTGAGAACCTCTCTGTCTCTGATGGGGAAGAGGGCAATACCAGTGACCATTCCAACAGTCTGGATGAGCTGGCTAATAGACGGGAAGATTGTTTGGCTGAGAAGTTCGATGACATGCTGTCACAAACTCCAGAAATCCCCATTGAGATATCTACTCAGTCTGATGGACTTTCAGATAAAGAGAGTGCTGTACGCAGGGTGAAAACACAGATGTCACTTGGCAAATTGTGTCCAGAAGATCATGGTTATGAGGTTAGAAACACTATCACTCCTCTGTTTAGGGATGTTACACATTATTTAGTTGTTCTGTAACCAGGTCTGTCAACCAATTAATGCATGGGTGACCTATGTGTGATCCTATATTAATTCTTGAAATAAAATTTATATCATTTGTCACCTTTGAGCATACTTGCTATGGCTTATGGAAGATAGAATTCAGCAACATCTGGAATACCCCAGTTTGTCTGTGTTTAATTAAATCATTTTGCTTGATCACCTACCTGCTTCTTAAATGATTTATAATGTCTTGACTTAGACCCTAAAATAAACTAACCTTAGAAAGTTCAGACACAACTTTGTCCATTCCCTGCAGTCATTTGCAGCATTCAGAAAACTTTTCCAGATGATCAGAGGATTTTTTTTTAGCATTGTTGAATAGAAAACAGGTGGATAATGGGGGAAGGGAGAAATAAATCTTGATTTCCATCAGTGGCTTGTGTATATTTTTAGCTTGCATGGAAGGGAACTACTTTACCTGCCAAATAAAAATATTGTATATCTGAAATGCCAATAACTAATTCGAATTGCTTCTGTTACTTTGTAATACAGAATCCTGGGCAATTTGGAGACTCAGGTGGTGAATCTTCAGAAGAAGACTGTTCTGATGCGACCGTGAGAACCAGTAAAGTTTGCAACTCTGCAACCTTGTAATGATAAATCTCCTTTAGCCTCATTAATCAACTGGCATTTTGATTCCACTGAGAAAAAAACTTTCATTCCATCTTTGAGAAGTTGCTTCTCCACCCCATCAACTAAATGATCTGCAATAACTTGAATCTTTGGAGAAATGTTCTGATGAATTGGTTTCTCAATGAGCATTTCAATCATGAATGGCAGGGATGTATTTTATTGAATAATTGAACTATTGTACCATATTTTTGGCATTTTAACACTTTTTACTGAACAAGATGATCACTCTTCATAGGCAAAATAATTGGTTATAGAAATAGAAAGAAAACTGAAAAATAATCATTTTGAATTTTAAGAGAGCATATATAGACAGAATAGAATTTGTCATTGGCCATATTGCTCTGAAGGGTTGACAGGTTAAAAACACAGCAACTTCATTGATTTCATTAAAACAGTGCATGAGATAATTTATGACCAAAAAATCATTTGTATAACCATGTAACTTTTTCAACATAAAGGATTGACATTCCAGGGAAATAGTATCCGAGATGCTGTTCCTCAGCATAAGAGAATGGAAACTAATGGTTTTCATTTTAAAATTTATTTGATTGTTAGTTGATTGCAAAATCTTACAACTGTAATTACAGCTTCTCTCCATATCATCATCATACTAGTGTGCGGACAGCAGATAAAAGTATTGAAAAATTGATGGATAGATGCACCTACTGTTTTGCTCTGTTGGCTTGTTCTCTTTATAGTTTGCCTTTTATTTGGTTCCTTCAATTAAAAATACATGTGTCAAATTAATTCTGAAGAACTTACAAGCCATGGAAGATATATTTTATATATCCTGAAGACTTTCCTGAAGGAAGAAATTAGAACTGTTCCCCCTATAGCCGGGGATAGTCCAGTCTAGGCCACACAATTTGTCTTCCTACTGTTTTCACTAATATGGTTTTGATAGGAGAGAGCTGGTCACTTATTAAGCTTGATGGAAAGTTACATAACTTTTTTTTAAAAATGACAATTGATGAAAATGCTCTTTGAGATGGACTTGAAAGCATATTAAGTCATATTTGTATTGTGGATTCTGGACTGGTATGTCTTTTTCTGTTTTTTACAAATATGATTTATCATTCATTCAATTTCCAATAATTAAAATGTTCAAGAAGAGCAAAACAAGTAACAGTGGCTTTCGAATCAAAGTATTAATCATTATCTTTCAATGCTTCCTTCCTTCATCATGTTGGCTAAAGAATGACATTAAGAAAGAAAGCCTTTTGGCGAGCATAGCAACATTTAAGTTAGTGAGTATCAAATGCACCCTTCACCCCATCTGCAGAATGAAAGGCAAGCATGGGTTGATATTGTGCTGCTGTTTGTTTACATTTGATTTGATATGATTTTTAAAAAAAGATTAATAGCCTAGTGACAAAATGTAGGAAAATTCTTTACTAATATTAAAGAACAGTATTGTATGAGTTAAATTATTCCATACTTTAAAAATTCTGTAGCTGGACTACATGAATCATAAATTATTTCATTATTTATTATAATTTCTGTAGATTAATGATAGGGCTTGTTGTATTGCAGCATGTCAGTCCTACTTCAGCTATGCTGTGGCCTAACTCCAGGAAGAATAGTAACCAAAGTGCTCTACTTATAATGCAATTTAATAATCTTACACAGGTCACACTGATTTTACTCAATTGCAGCAGCCTATGGAAAGCAAACATGGCATAGTCTGATAAAAATTGCATGTGCCATGAATGTAAAGTATATAAGAAACAAATGATGCTTCAGCATGCATTAGATTCTCTGTTGCAGTCCATAACACTGTGAGATATTGTCAGATTGAAATATAAAAGAATTCATACCTGCTCACTTGATGTGGCATCTCCTGGTAAAATAAGAGATTCCTCAAGCTGTATCAGAGTGAACCGAGTTTTGCGTGTTCTGAACAAAATTGCTTGTTGTGCATTCTCTGCCTATTTTCCCAAGGAGGAACTACTTTTTAGGGAAACCTATATGCTGTTGATACTACACTCCGCATCAATGCCATTCCAATTATATATGGGCTCAACTGTCTAGGAAGATTGCTGCATCTGCCAAGTGCATGGCAAATCCCTAATTCAGAAACATTATTTGGTGCCTGATCTAGGCATTTTTTTTAATTGACAGGAACAACTATCACAGCCTTTTCTCTGTTTAGGTTCAGTCAATCTTTCATAAACACTCTGGAAAATCTTTCTTTTATTAGCACATTATGTGTCTGCATTATGAGGATAATCTCCAAACAAGTATCTGCTTTGCCAGTAGTGTTAGCAATAAAGATACGTCCTCCCTATGCCTTTAGGTTGGAGTTTAACAGCCCATGGATAGCTATGTATTTGGAAAAGAATGCTCCTGTTTAAAAAGATGGCAAAGTAAGAGTGTCAGCATTGAAAAAATGCTGCATGCTGTTTTTCCCCTGATATGAAGCACTTAGAATTGCTATCTCGGTGCTAACCTTAGCCCACTATTTCTTCTATGAGAAGTTCCACACTAATGCCTTGCTACCCTGGAAAAAGAATACAGTAGTGTAGGACTTACCAATTTGGCAGGCAAAAAGTATCTGGGATCCTGAATAAAGGATTTTCTTGTGATAATTTAATTGCAAATATTGAACCTAGAATCTCATGCATGCAAAGCATGTCTTTTACCAATCAAGTAGTTTCTTCCCAGAAGTTTCTACATTAGTGGAGAATGTGTCCAATTTAATTATCTTTGTTGTAGATACTGGTTGTTTCTTTTTTGGTATTTGCACTTATCCTCATCTGCAATGACATGCTGTTCAATGTAATTCTTCAAGAGACTATTTTATGATTCAAGAAATAATTAGGATGAGTATCCAGTAGGGTTTTCAAAGTCTTACATTCTCCTGCTAATGTCTAGCCTGCATATCTCATTAGACTGAAGAAATAGTGTTTTAACTTGCTCATACCCAAAGAGCTCTATTTATTAGGAGACACTGGTTTAAGAAGCAAAATAAATTTGGGGGTCCTAAGAATGTAATACCTAGCAGATGTTTTGGATGAGTCTTAATATTTGTTATTGATCAATTTACAAACATTCCAAATGGCCAGAAATCCATGGTTTTAGTTATTAAATACAATAAAAGAATTCTTCTAGATACATTTTTACCAAATTATACCTAAAAAGTTTGTTCAACTTTGAACAAGCAGAAAAACTTTTGGAACTGAAATTTTAGCCATAAGTGCGATCGTCCTACTTTTCCCAGTTCAATTGTTCTATTTATCACTTCTAACTTCATAGCATTCCCTAAAGCACAAATTAAAAATGTCTTAACAAATATAGTCTCACAATAGCAAAGAGATCCAAATTAAGCAGTGTTATTGCTGATAATAGTTAAACTGACAGCTGGGCTAGATGTTATGATCACTGTGGGAAAACAGTCAATACAAAAAGTTCTCCTTCTGTTATAAAGTTAGGTATATAGACAATAGTTATATTCAACAATGATGTAGCCTGACTCTAAGCAGAAATGTTGCTTGTTGTGTTATTACAACAGACCTGTGCATGTTTTGTTTCAAGAACGATAGAATAATTAATTCTAAACTTTGGATGTTGATAAAATCCATTTTAAATATTGGTCCAACATACATAGTTGATTTTCTAGTATATGCTGGTTACCTTTTTAATGCTTTCTCTTAATTACGTGAAGATTAAACATTTCTTTTAAATGTGGAAACATTCTCAGGTGAATTTGGGCATTTTAAAAAGCTTGCTGTGTTCTATTGCCCCAATAAAAAGTAATATTTTGGCTTCTGGAGCATTAGTTCACAGCACTATCGTAAATATTAAGAGAGATGATCAGAATTATGGGAATAGATACTAAGAAACACAGAATATTAACACTCTTTTTTCCTAGGAAGCAAGAGTTCTGTTTACTGGAAGGGAGCCACCATATTTTTTCACATATTATACTGAATTTTCATTCACAGAACCAGCTAGCACAAAAAAATGATGCAGTTTTGTAATAGGAAAGGGAAATAGTACTGTTATTGTTGTATTAATTCTTTGATAGAATCTTACAGACTACAAAGGAATAGCAGAATCTAGATTTAGTTCTTAGATTAAATTTTTCAAACCAAAAGCCATAAATCATTTCATTCAGTTTATGACACAGTATTGCCATGTGTGAATTAGTGTGCGTTTTCTTGCTGTGTTATGACTGTTCTGTGCAAGGGCATTACAATATTGTAACTACCTGATGAAGAGGTCGGGTCGACAGTGGCACAGCATAAGTGTAAGCAATGCAAACCAGAGATAAGCTTTTGATTGAAAAGCCTTCTTTGGCATATTTTCATGATTCTTACACTCTATTCTTACTTGCTGGGTACAGTTATGGTACAATTGATATGTTGGCTAATGGTTAGTAGAAATTATTATGTTTATATGTCATACAGAATCATAATTTTATCTTCTGTGCTGTCTTTTCTCCCTATTTTGAGGCAAACTTGATTTCTTTTTGTATTGAACAGTGTATAACAATTGGGAACAAATGACTATCAAATAGATGCATGGAATAAAAAGCCAGTGTACCTCATTACGTGTTTGCAGCTTCAATTTTGAATATAAAAGTATGACTCAAAGGTATACCTGTGTGTATTCAAAATCATTTTTTCTGTACAGTAGTTATAATTATTCTGCATAGTAAGTGCTATATAAATGCAAGGTTTGACATTTTCAGCTTTCAATTCAGTTTAGTATGTCTGTTGCTACTAAAGGACAACATGAATGTAAATATACATTCCACTCTATATCCTTTATTAAGGAGTACTTATAACATCGGCCTATTACTGCCATCTCCTGAGGACATGTTGAGAGTATAAAAATGCCAGCTTTACAACTTAATATAGATAGAACTAAATTAAGCCTTCTGCATGCCAGCCCGCTGTTTCTTGCTGAAATAATTGATGAGCACTTTGAAACAAAGTCCGAGCAGTGTTTTTCCTTCATTATTTAACATGCACAACTGAAAGGTGGGAGCTGATCAAGACCTCGTTAGCGCTATACACTGACTCATATGGCATTACATGAAGTCATTTCATCAAATTATCAACTATTTTCAGTACCATTTATCTGATAAATATGTAATGTCTGTGAAAATAAACAGATTATGATTTTCATGAAGTTTTACCTGGCAAGAAGTATTGGGGGGAAAAATAGGGTGCTTAAGGTAGAATTGCTGCTCATATCGATGCAAACCAGACAATCAGTTATAACTTGCCAGAGTGTATTTTTCAGATAATCTTTTATTACTGTTTCCTTGGCACACCACATGTACAAAGATTTAACAGAAACCATCCTAGGAGGTTTGCTAAGAAGACTGATATGTTTAATGCAATATTGACATTTGTTTAGAGCAGGGGTGGGGAACGATGGTCCCTTTATGACTTTGGACTTCAACTCCCAGAATTTCTGAGTCAGTCATGGAAGTCCACAAGTCAAAACGTTGTGGAAGTTGAACTCCACAAGTTATAAAAGGCCCATCATTCCCCACCTCTGATTTAGAGTATAGCAAAGAACACCTCAAATAAATTAGGAGAATATTCACAGAAAATCCAGTAACTAATATTGAACCTTCTGCTTGCTTTGATTTCTAAAATGGCAAACTTGCATCACTGTGGACATCAGGCAAATGAAACCTTATCACTTTCCTTAACGTCTTGTCTTCTATCCATTTCTTTGTTGTAGTACAAAAAAGATGAAACAAGGTTCTTAATTCTGAAGCTGCAGACAAGGCCAAGACCATTTTCAGATAGGAAATTCAGGGGGAAATGGGAGTAATTTAACACTTGGATTAAGAACAAGGGCCATATTAAAATAGGATTTTACCAAATATGAAACACTGAATTGAACAAACAATATAACAATTTCAGTTATTATATTCAAAGTATATTCTTTTCTGCTTAATCTAACAATTATGTAAAGATAAAGATTTTACTTTGAAAAGTGAAAAATGCAATTTTCCATAGAGCATACAGTTAGAAAATTTCCTCAGAGACTTAATCTGAAATCTTCTAGACCCCATAGACATTTCACGTTACCTTATACAGGAAATCATAAAATAAGATACTTATTAAACATTTTAATAATGAGAATGATAAGCTCCCTCTATATCATTTTTCTTCTTTGTGATGTTCAACAGGTGAAGGGTAATAATACAAAACTTCACTGCATTCCTCACATTGGGAGGAAACACAATTCATCATTGCCATTATTTAAACAAATCAATATTTGGCCCAAATACTACATTGTAACTGCTTCACATGCAACACAAATGCTGTTTATCTGGCAAGCAATTTCAGGCTTACTTCCTCAGTGATGCTAGGATTTAGATTTCCTCAAATCAATAGATTTGATCCCTCAAATTCCATTTGATGCACTTGGTCCCTCAAATTCATGACTTCTGAATAAACTATATCACAAGTAATTATATAAATGGGACATACCAGTCTTAGCTCTTTTTTAAAAAACAGTATTTTTAAAGATTCATCTTTATACATTAGCAAAAGAAGATGCCTAAAACAGCGATAAATCCAAAGTTCAGCAACAACAGAACTGATTCAAAATACCTATTTTCCAATTCTCCTTGAAATAGAATTCCACGTCTGATATCTGTTTAGGGGTAGTCTATTCAGTTGTATTTCCTTCCATTCAGCAAGTGACTTTTCTGTTCACCTTTGTCTAAATTGAGATGTTTCTGACTGAATTTCTTAATAAGAGTCCCAGGGATTAATGCCATCATGGCTACAGCCAACATTTTGAATAAGTTACTCCAGGATAAAATGTTATCCAGGGAAGATATCTGTGAAAGTACTGAGCCTGTCTGGACACAGATAAAATTATAGGGAGTCAATCCTGTAAGTGAAAGAGGAAAATTCTAAGATTAGAAAAATGTATACATTTCACAAATTCTGTGATAAGTTCTAGCCTGCAAACAGAAAAAGGCTTGAATATACAAATGGAGGGAAATATATCTGAGCATCAAAGAAGGAGAAAAACCATAAATTTACAAATATCATTGGGGAAAATAAAAGTATTTGCAAGTTTGATGTAGTAAGTCAATTTCTCTACATGTGAACAACCTGGAATCTTCTGCTTATCTGCATAATTGTTATTTTTTCTCCACAAACACTTTGTACAACCTGGTTTAACATCTTAAATCACATTATAAAAATGGTACTGATAAAGTTTTTATTAATCACTTTAAGGAGAATAGTTCAAATTATGGCATTAACTTGGAGATACTTTTCAATTTTCACAATAAGGAATATATTCAACAACATAAATCATTGTTTTTCTGTTACCACTTTCTGGCAAAATATAAGGGAACCATAGAAAAATATGTTCTTGCTATGTCATTTGTAAATTATTTATATATTTGCTTTGTGTGCTCATTGGGCTAGCCTGCAAAGGAATGAAGCTGGGGTTGCTATCCGCACTTGCGAAAAGCAGCCTTAGCCAGGCAGAAATACTTCTCACCCCCATTTCTTCAAGAATCAGCTCAGTTCATGCTTTATGTCAAAGGACAGTAAAGGTTTAAAACTCCAGAAACTTGAGAGAAAATGGGCTCATTAATTCATTCAGCTCCTCCACTCACACCATTTACTTACAAGCATCCATACCAGAGATGAAATCTAGCCGTTCGCACCGCTTCGGGCGAACCAGTAGGGAAAATTTTGATTGGTTTGGAGAACCAGCAAATATCACCTCTGGCTGGTCCCGCCCCGGATGGTTCTAATCAAATTCACTCTGGCTATGCAGCACTGTCATTGCAGCTGTCCAAAGGTACAGAATCTTTGATTTTCCATATCCTACTTCTAGTAATTTAAGTTTGTGGCCCTTATGGTTGGCACACTTTGTTGGCTACAAGAATTAGTATGTATTACAATCTCTGCTTTCTTAATATGCACAGTGTTGAGATGAGATAAGGCATTTAAAATATGTTGATAAAATCTGTGTTTGCATTTCATATTTGAAAACTAAAGTTAATAATTGTAATTTCTTAGCTCCAGAAAGGTGTATGAGAAGAAAGATTCAAACAAAGGAGCTGTACGATTTCTGTTCTGGAATATCTGTGCATGGCATTGTTTGAGGGCATATTCTATGGACAGTCCTAATGAGAGATAGTGTGCTGATCAGTAGGTTGGATCCATGTAAGCACACACTCAGCCATGAGTGCCTTTAGGGAAGCTCAAATGATTTCACAGGGTTCAAAATATTTTGTTTTGGGTTTTTTGAGAAGTGTAATGAAGGCATTAAAAGACAATCATGAAATTATTCAGTTTTAAACTGTGTCCTATGATAGATGGTGATAATCTAGTACATGTTGGAATCCCTACAAATGTCAAACTAGGTTCCCACAAATTGCAAATAATTCAACATACCCCTTAAAGCAATCTAAATTTGATTGAGAATGGAAAAATTCCACCTTTCATCAGTTGATCTAAACATTTTATCAGATTTCCCCCAACAAGTTCCCTTTCCTTCTCAGTTATTAGGTCAGTGGACCTATTACTGATGCACCATAGACAAAACAATAACGAAGAAGGAAAATGAAATGTTGCTCTCATTCTCCTTCCAATACTAAGCTACAGGGCCACTAGAAATTTTTCAGACTTCTTTATTTAAAAAATATTTTTATTATACATTTTTCATTAGTACACATTCTTATGTCTTATATATTGTACATTTTGTTATATGTTGTATGTCACATTTCCATTTTTGCAACTTTTGCGCAGTAGCTGTATCAAACCCTTTAAGTAGACATTGTGTTATACACCCTGGCTATAACCATTTTTTTCATAGTCATACTTTTTGAGTGCATAGCATTATACATCATATTTATGCCTATTATTTTCATAGTCATTACTTTAACACTCTTTTACGTTTGTTACTCTATACATTTTACATTCACATAGAATCCGATCATAGTATTATTTACAATATGTATTCTAACGCTAGCCTATTTATCTTCTTTCGTTCTTAAATTACCATTCTCTGCATCTATCATTTAACCATTTAGACAATGTCTCCCGTGTGAAATTTTTCAAACTTCTGTTGAAACGAAGAAAACTTACATTGTTCTGCTGCTGAGCAGGAGCGAAAGAAAAACATTAAATCTTAACCACCATAGGCAGAATTGTAGAAAAGATGGTGGGGGAAGGGTTTGGTTTTTTTTCTGTGGGTCAGATCAAAATCTAAACTGGAGAAGAATTCAGGAGCTATATAATATCTTAAAGATGGAGCAAATGTTATGAACTCTCTGAACTGAAGGCAGAAACACAAGTTCACTGACTTAATAAGGCTGAGTCTGCAATGCCAGGGTTTTAGGATTTTTTCCCCAGCAAAGGCCATTTGAAATTTACTGTGAGATTCTTCAACACTTTCAACCCTTTCCAAACTCTTTAGTTACTAACAATCTTAAAACAGAGTTCAGGGAATGCTTTTTATTTCAGGTAAGCATTTGGCCTTTTTTTTTAGTTGAAACTGGAGTAATTTAACTTGTTGTATTCCTCTGCCTTTTACTGAG
>JANHFL010004216.1:372727-421913 GCA_032468155.1 Oxyrhabdium leporinum
GAAAGGAAAGGAAAGGAAAGGAAAGGAAAGGAAAGGAAAGGAAAGGAAAGGAAAGGAAAGGAAAGGAAAGGAAAGCTAATGAAGGAGGTATTATAGGTAATTATCTAACTTGAAACAAAGTAAAAGTAATGTAAAATTTATCTTAAAAAGAAGTTAGCAAATTGCATGTGGAGATGATAGGCACATTGAAATAAGGCTCAAAGTGTCTCACTGAATGACAGTAATTGATGCCCTATCCTAGCTGTCAACTGCTTCTCAGGATAAGCATATGGGAAATGACTGAACAATGAACAAGGTGATCTGCCATTGTCAATGCTTGGGTAAATCTTTTCTTCATGCTTGGGATGTGCAATGAATCCTTACTGAAGAATTAAAAATGGCTCTGGTTTGACTCTTCTCCTGTTTAATGATGTTAATTGTAGTTAATGTATGCATGTGTCACAGGGGTTGAAAACACACTTTTCTCTCAGTCTACCTATCATGCTGCTTACAGGTAACATGCTGCTTTTGTTAATATCACTTTTGCTACTGATTCCAGAAAGAATGAACAATCACTATTGAGACAATGCATTAGGAAATAAATTGATTTTTTTAAAAAAAATAGAATAATTCTGTCTCATAAAACATTTTCAGTAAGAGTAAGTAGTAAGAGTAAGTAGTAGTGAAATATCACTGCTGTGAAAGCCAGTATGATATACTGGCTAAACAGAAGTGAAATCTAGCCAGTTCGCACCGGTTCACACGAACCGGTAGGGAAAATTTTGATTGGTTCGGAGAACTGGCAAATATCACCTCCGGCTGGCCTCAACCCTCACCACTCACCCTGCCCCCTGCTCACTCCGCCCCAGTGTCTCTGCCTGCCATCCCACGAAGATGTGCTTGAGGCCTAACTGCTCTTAATCTGCCTGCCTGCCTGCCTGCCTGCGTAAGTAAGCCGCTGCTGCCGCTTGCCTCCCTGTCCCTTCCCATTCGGTGCTGTGTCCCTGTGCAGCCTAGTAGCAGCTTGCCTGCTGCTGCTGCCGCTTGCTTCGCTTCCCACCCAGTGCTGCGTCCCTGCGCGGCCTAACTAGCTGCACCCCCATGATCCCCGGAGCTTGCCTGCCGCCGCTGCTTGCTTCGTTTCCCACCCAGCGCTGCATCCCAGTGTGACCTAGCTATCTGCCCCCCCCCAGGGTCCCAGAGCCTGCCTGCTGCCATGGAATCTTGCTTCGCTTCCCACCCAGCACTGCATCCCCAAGTGGCCTAGCTAACTGCCCCCTATGGTCCCAGAGCTTGCCTGCTGCCACCACCGCTTGCTTCGCTTCCCACCCGGTGCCGCGTCCCTGCATGGCCTAGCTAGCTGCACCTCACATCTCCGGAGCTTGCCTGCCACCGCTGCTTGCTTCGCTTCCCACCTGGTGCTGCATCCCTGCGCGGCCTAACTAGCTGGTCCCTGCCGTTTTCTACACTCACCCTTGGAACTTCAGCCTCTGAAAATGCCTGTCAGTTGAATGGCGATGGATTCCCAGGATCAAAAGTATTTCTCAGTGCAGGTCAGGCTGAGGCAACAGATTGCAGAAAGATAGAGCTGTGAGTCTCGAGCAACTTGATCTGCCTGCCTGCTTTGCCTGATTTGGGATAAAGTTGCTCTTTTTTTAAATAAAAAAAATCAATATTTACAGTGGTGTGTGTTGTGAGTTAATTTTGTGAGTTTGCTTGCTAGCAGACTTTATGCTTGCAAGCAAATTTTAAGTGACATACTTACAGCTTTATGTTTTGAAATCTGTGGCTGTGAGATTTTATGTTGCTAAATTTCATGCCTTGATGGGGTAAGGGTTGTGTATTTTTGTGAGTTGTGTACTTTTGTGAGTTTGGTTGTGTAATTTTGTGAACCACGCCCACCCAGTCACATGATCACCAAGCCACACCCACGCCCACAGAACCAGTAGTTAAAAAAATAGATTTCACCACTGATCCATTCCATTATTCCAGATGTTTGGCTAATTGAGCAACCCATTTCCCTGGTGCTTTTAGGAACATGCATGCTGTTCCATATGCAGCCTCACCCTGTCCAGGTCCTTAACTTACAAAAGTCTGTGGTTGTGTAGGAGAAAGAAGGATAAGACGACAGCAAACAGAGGAAGAAGTGTGGTGACATCTGGGGTTGTACAGCTATTACAGGCACCCTAGAAGGCCTACCAGTCAACTGCCAGGACTGCCAGTAAACAGCACATAGTGGTATGATTCCTGCTTGGAGCTTGGTAGCAACTAAAACAGAAGCAACCATGCTGAGATAGCACCTAATCCCAACAAGAGATTTTGGAGGGAGGCATAGGTTGCATGCCACTTTAAAAACTTTGTTTGTTATAGGGACTAACCATCAAAGGCTTATTTCCATGACTACATGAACTTACAAAGCGTAGGAAGGTGGCATGAATCCAAGGCAGCAGCCTATTATTAGGAAAGGTGTGCTAGAATAATTATTTTGTACAATCATCTTAAGCTACGGTGTGTCCATAGTCCTTGTAAAACAACCCTAGGAATCTTTCCAGCTATGTGTAGCCAAAAACAAAACAAAAAATATCTGAATTTGAATAATAGAAAGAATGAGAAGCACGCATCTATTATAATGTAAAAGTGAAGAAAGACCAAATAATACACTAAACAATATGTATGTAAATATGCTTCTTTTGTTCTTACCTATGAGAACAGAAAAGAAAAATTGAGTCACATGGATGTTCAAGACGGGAGATGCAAGATTCAGAAACCAGTTTGGAGTCATGGGGAGCAGTCTCAAAAATAACAAGAAGAAGAACAAAGAATGTCTATTTTCTTCTACCTGTCAAAGGAAGCCCCACCAAAAATGATAAAAATCAGGCATTCAATTAGTCAACTGTTCTTTTAAAGAACACACCCACAAGTGAATGGGGATGAGGGAAGAATACTGTATTTCTGCTAATTCTCCCTTTGAAATCTGAGGAGTCTCAGGAAAGACAGTGAAGGGAGGAAAAATGCCTGAAAACTGTTTTCTGCCTGGGACTGGAAGGAGTCCTTCCAAATGTAGGCTACTAGTTAGGATCTAAGACTAGCAGACATTCTCCACTGGCATAAACAAAGTAGAGAAATAGTTTGCTTGTGGCAGGTGTAGTTACTGTGGGGTTCTTGTTTGTGTTCTATTGATTAGGTATAGGCCCATACTAGCAAAAAGCATCTGGTGATCTATGCAGCAATTTTACTGCACACTTTTTAAAAGAAATTGCACCTTTTCCTGGCATATGTAGATAATTGCACAATCTTAGAAAAAAGTTTGATTTGAAGAAATGTGTAGAGAAGCCATTACTGTGACACTATGTTCTCTGAATCATTTTTTAATCTTCTAATTTGGATTACTAACAACTTTCTAACTTGGATTGTTACAATCTTATAAAACTATGTAACACACTCATAAAGGAATATTTTTAGAACTTTAGTCAATGCATGTTAAATCACTAGCAGTAAACTTTGTCAGCTAGAATATGGTCACAGAAGCATGGCAAGACGCCTTCTGTCAAGCTAGATCACTGGGCCATCTAGCTTCAAATTTTGTATGCTAACTAGGAGCAGGTCTTCAAGTTTTCAGATTTTTTCCTTGCAGTGCCAGAAATTGAACTTGAGACATTTTAGGTGCAGCCATATACAACTGAATTCTATTATATACAATTCTTATCTATTACTAAATAAAATTTAATTGTAATGAGCTTTTTCTTACCTTCTTCTGAAGCATGGTGACTTTATCAGGAAAATAGTAGGTAACAAAGTTTTTCCCAAAAATATTGGATAGTCCATAGCAACAAGTAGCACCCACAGAAGTTAAAGTAGAACATAACAGAAGTCCTATCCATGGTCCAAAGAGAGCCCCAGCAAGGATGTTCTGTTAGAGCAAAACTAGATGAGTGATCCAGTCCATTAAAAACTGTGGGGAAAGCATTAAGGGCTTTATGAACGATAAGAATATAAGAACAGCCTTGCCTGGTCCATTTACTTCATAATATTAATAGCAGTGGTCAGTGATGTCTCTACAAAATCCATAAACTGAGGATAAAATCGAGGTGTTTGCTGCTCTTAATATGATACAGTATACCGTATTGTGAGCCTGAATGTGCAGCTGTCCATCAAGATTTTTTTTATTGTTCCTCAATAAAATGATCTGGTTTTCCTCCCTCCCAGCTAACGCAAAAAACGCATGTTACATCAGGTGGAAATGGTAAATGGAACAGTAGAAATAATTCAGAATTATAAGAATAATGAACCAATTTTACCTGAAGATAGAGGCCAATAAAACATAACTTGGATTGAAATCACGGTGATGAGAAGGAATGAGGATGAATTATTTTTATGATTCATCTGAAATTCTGCTCAGTAGCAACAGACGCTACAAAGAAAGCTTGTTTTTTTTTCTCTGCTGTACATACTTAGGCCAGGTTGGAAATATTATGACTAGTATCTACTTTTTAGCCTTACGACCTTTTGACAGGTGTCTCCTTGAATTTAGTATATGTTCCTGATTGCTTAAAAGATACATTTATAAAATATATAATATAAAATATATACTCTTTGACTTTGCAGCAAGATGGAACATTTATTTATATGGTTATCCATATTGTAATAACAACCCCGGACAGCTCACAAGGCAATAAAAACAGCACCTCCTAAAAGTCACAGTAAAATCTCAGGGCTCCCAGGGCAATACTCTCTCACACATCCACATATTATATCCTGAAGGGGTCTTCCTATGAATTGACAAAATAATACTCACATTTCTAGATGTGTTCATGAAAGGGTTCCATAAAAATAGCAGGAAGAATATATACTGTATGTTATGGAAGGATGAATTGTATATCTAACAACACAAGTATAGGAATAATTGTTTTTGCAACATACTGTAAAACTAATCTATGACTTTTATATCATATATACATACCAGAAAGCTAGAGCCAGGTATGGCAAAGGTTTGTTTGTACAGGTAAGCACTGCAGAAAAGCAGAATCACGTATGCATGGTACTCTTTATTATAGTACTGTAGAAACTCTGCAAGTTCTTGTAGTTCCTCTAGATCTGAAGGGAATTTTAATGACCTGATAAAGAACATAATTAGTTTAGTTGCAAAATGATTGGATTAAAAGGAACAGAAGATAATTATGAGATTAACCTTGAAGATTAACAGGTTTATTGCAACATGGAGCTCTCTCAAGAAAATAAATCAGTTCAATCTTACAAATATTGATATTTGGCTTTTTTTCTACTTAACATGTTTTTCAAAATGAGGTTAGAAGGAAACACCAAATCAAAAGTCATCCTAATTTTTCTTTTAAAAACAAAATATTAATATTTTGTATTATTTTAATTCAGACAAGACAAATGTATCTTTAACAATAACAGTATCTGCAGGACTAGAAAAGTAGTAGTATAAAATATAGGAAAATGGATTTTGTGATGGAAATAGATATCTGAAAATGGATCAAAATTTCAGTTGAATTACCCTACTAATGCTGGAAGCAGAGACCAAAATTTCAAATCGTCTTTCATAATTATCTTCCCCTCCCCTCCCTGCATCCTTCACTAAAAAACTAAAACTTTGTCTCCAAGTCATCTAAGGAATTTATGAGACCCTTACTATAATTTAAATGCAAAAAATAAAAGCTGTATACATTTGTAATGTCCATACAACAAAAACCATACTGTGCTTTTAAACAATGTGTCCTTCCTGTAATTGTGGCTGTATAATTAGTCATATTGTTTCATTTCAACAAGCCCCCAAAACATCCAAGTTAACAGACATCACATGTTTTGCGATGAATTTATTATATATTGTCTGAAAAATTTCTTTGTTTGATTTATTGCAAATATGTGTCCTATCGATTTAATTCAATGACCCCTAGAATTTTAAGAGTTCAATAATCTATAGTTCAACAATCTAGTCTTTTCTCTAGAAAGCTTAATCCCCTGATAATTTGTACTGGGATTCTTTAATTAAACAATAGTATCTATCAGGACCCCAGAAAGATGCCATCTCTATATCAGTGATATGTGAGTAGATATGCTGTTTTTATTCAATGCTTCTATAGGGGAAACTTGCCGCTCCTAGTAGGTAGAGCAAGCAACACTAGGTATCTGAAATAATTACTGAGGATCCTTAGAAACACTTGATGGTGTGTTTCTAAACCTAATTCTTATTATGCGACTACTCTCCTCCCATAAAATGTTATGGACCACGTGAGGCTGCAAGATTCATACTTATATGACATCTCAAACTATAATACAGCCTTTCGACAAACAACAGTGTTGTTCAAAGCAGGATCCTCAAATCACTGTAGACAAGCGCTCTATTGCGACTAGGTTTCACAAAACTTCGGAGTCCCCGGCAGCACCATTGCCGCGTCTGCGAAGTGTCGACGGCGATGTATTTTCCATCCGGCTCACAGCGTCATTAGCAAAAATTCAGCAAAAATCCAGACCGTTGACCCATCGTAAGCGGAGATAACTTGCAGAATTTAACTGCCTGACCGCCGCTAAAACAAAACTCTCTGGCTCTCCTCCGTGCGCTTCGGGACCCGAGCGCCCGGCCTGACAGCGACCCCGAAATACAGAGGAGGCAGCCAACTCACCCGCTTCCCGCGCGCGGCCCTTCAGGCAACCAGGCAGTTAGCAAATAAAGGCCCGAGGTGGCCGCTGCCAGGACCAGCAAGAACCCCACCAACGAACGCATCGCCGCCGTTCATAAGGGAGACCAAGAGGAACAGAAGAGGAGCAGGAACTAAAGGCAACGGCCGATGAACCGCATACCCACACCCTGGCGAGTGACACGATTTCTCCTTCCTTCCAGATTAAATAAACGGAGAAACTTCCTGTGCCAAGAGTACATACAGGAGCTTGGTCCGTCCTCCGCCATTCCCTTCTAGCGCTGTTTCCCAACCTCGACAACTTTTCAAAGATTTAGATCTTAAAACTTCAAACCCCAGAATTAAAAATTGTGAGGTTGAGAAAGGCTGCTTTATAGGATCTTAGCCTGCGGTGTCGCGTTCTGCCTGTACCGCCGTTGACAGTTCTTCGCCCAGAGACGTAGAGCTGTACCTGAGCTAATCTCGGGAAAAGCTTTTGTGTGGCTGTTGATTAGGTGGTTTTATTGTTTGTGGGTCGCCCCTTTATTAATAAATGAACGAGTGAACGAAAGCGAGCAGGATCGGATCTGCTTAACCCACGATTCCTCTCCGAGCATTAGTGTCGCCTAAAAGAACAGATACTTAAAGACATGGGTTACGTTAAACCACGGTTTAATCGTGACATTTCAAATAACAGCTTCATGAACACAGAACTCATAAATCATAAAATCAGAGTTGGGAAGCCAGGACGAGTTATATTGAACCAGAATGCGTTTGCTTTGGGTCTAGGAAGTCACGTTGCGGGTGCCCGATTGCCTGCCTGCGGTCGGCGAAGTAAACCGAAACGAAGCTCCGTCCGAACTGCCACAACGAGGCCAGTCGTGGGTAGAGCTACCTCCAGCTGCGCGGGACCGAGGGGAATGTTTTGAAAAGGGCCTCTCTTCATCTCGGTGATGAGGGAAGGGCTTTCATTATTTAGTACGCGCCGCCTGTGACGTATTTCCGGCCTGGCCGTGGAGGCTGAGGCCTATGTTCAAGTGGTTCTGCGAGACTCTGCGTTCTTGGGTATCGTCACCTTCCTCTTGTCACCGGGATGCGGAGCCTTCTTTACCTCGACCGCGGAAGAGACGGTATCGCAGGTGAGAGCACGAAATCCGTCTCGGGGCGGTAGGCTAGTCTGGGCGATCGGAAAGCTTCCCGGAAAGAGGAGATGAAGGCAAAATTCTTCCGTGATGCCGCCCCGAATATTGTACAGACTTCGGCGTGAGTCGAGAGACTAAACGGATGCGGGGAAGGAGCTGAACGCCTGCGTGATAGCCGGGCTAGAGTTAAAGCGGGGCGTCACATCAGCTCCCTTCAGCCTTGACTTCCCGAGTCTTCCCTTTCTCTCGACTAACATTCGCTTTTCCTTCATATCTTTGTTTTGCAATTATTGATTTTTATCCCGCCTTTGTTAAATGTATAAATAATTCAAGGTGGCGAAAATACCTAATACGCCTTTCCCCTCCAAAGTCACCCAGCTGGCCTTGATGTCTGACACCTGTCAGTCTCCTGGTTTCTAGCCTGATGCCTTAACCACTAGACCAAAGTGGCTCTCACAACCTTATTGATTCCCTCTTCGGGGATGGATTCACAGAATTGGAAAACTGTGGCTGGATGTTGAGGTCCCCAGATAGAGGGGTCTGGTAGCACCTTTTTTCAGCTAACAATTTTACTAAAAGGCGTAGAGTTTATAAGCTGCAACTCACTTCATCAAATGCATAGAGTTACTGAATTGAGGTAAGGTTTAAATTGGGACGAGGTTGTGGGAGGAGAGGAGGAGGGAAAGACATTATGTTTATGTGGATGCAGGATGGCCTTATCCCTGTGGAACATTTCACCACCATTTCCCATCATTTTGGCCTCCTGCAAGGGTATTAAAACTTCGCTTGGGGCACTCACCACTGGAGGTAATTAACTGGGGTAAGAGGACCTCTTCATCTGTCGTCTCTTAATTTTGGATTTTATATAGCTTTTAAATTTTTAATCTGCAAGTTTTAATATAATATTCATTTGTTTTAATATATTCATTTGTTCATTTATATAGAAGATTTATATAACTCTCAGTGACTCTGGGCGGTTTACAGACAATAAAAAATATTAATATTAAAAGAATAACGACAATAGCTCCTAACTCCCTTGGTGATAATCAAATGGAGCCATTTGATGGGCTCCATCCCATTCTGGGTTCACCAGGCCTATTGGCAAAACCAGGTTTTTAGGGCCTTGCAAAAGAGTGTCAAAGTGGGGACCGGCCTAATCTCTGTGGGGATATTCCAAAGAAAGGGAGCCACACGGAGAAGTATATTGTATCTATTTTTCTAATTTGTTTTATAATCTGTAAGCCGCCCACAGTTAATTTATAGGAAAATGGGTAGCATCAAAATTAAACGAATGAAAGAATGAGAGAAAAATTAGAGCAGTTCAACTCCCAGGATATTATTGCTGATCTCAGAGCAAATATTTTGGAAAAAGTCATTTTTAATTTGATTTAAACATGCATACAATTCTTTTTGCTGCAGCGTATTAATGAATTAATTTTTATGAATATCACAGATCATATGTGTCAGTTATTGATGTAGAGATTTTTTTTTAAAAAAATGAGCATTTAATTTATACTTATGAGAACCAGTTCTTTAGTCGGAACTACTGTTCATTAAACAGGTTTTTTTTTCTCCTTAGTTCTCAGTCCTATGTAGAAGAGCCTGACCAGGAGCAAGCAAAAAGACAAAAACTTGGTAATGTCTACTTTCTGTGGTGGTTTGTCATGACTGAATATAACTTCATAAATATTTGAAAGGATTTTATTCTTCCTTGTTCACAAAGTTTAACATATAGTTCACGAGCAAACTGTGATAATTAGCAATTATGAAAAATGTTTTGTACTAAAAGGAATAATGTTCAACTCATTAAACTTATTGCTGCCCAATCATCTTAGAAATGTTTCATGTTCAAAATAATGCTGCTTCAAACTGAATGTTTGGAACAGTGCTGTAACACTTCTGGAAATATGTAACCAGTTTTGAACTGAGGAAAAGGAAAAGACAAGCTTGTTCTACAACAGGCAAGTATCTGCTGGTCCAAATCCTTACTGAAGGATTTTTAACAATAAGCAGCAGCGTCCATTGCTCATGATTTAATTTTATAATGAATTTTTGAAGATTCCCACAGTTAGGACATCTTTTGTATAATAGCAGGTGAGGTGGCTGTAATAAAAAATAACAATAATCACTTCAGTGTTTTGAATCATTTTGGGAATCTGGTGTTATATATGTACCATGAATGAATAAATAAAATGAATGTCATATTTGAACCAAGATCACCTCGTGTGATCTCTACTAATAGAAAATAAAAACTTTTTCCTATACCTTAGTACTTTCAATAGATTGTAGAATGTTAGAATAAAAGAACAGGAAATTTGCTTAATAAATATATCTCTTAAGCCAATACAATGTTATAAATAGGAAAGTGCTAAATGCTGTCACAGCAGATACAATAAGACAAGTCAATGACATCAGCTTATTTGTGTTTTTTGTGTCTCAAAGTTTGCTGCAGACATTGCCAGACCTATCACATGAATTTTGACAAATGTAAGAATAACATTTGGAACAAAATGCATGTTGCATACATTTTATTCCAGATGTTATTTTTACATTTTCCAGAATTGAATCAAATGAATTCAGGAGTCTTTTCATTTATAAATATGATGTCCTTTTGCTTTGAAGGTCAGCATTTCTGACTATAATCTTAATACCTTTAACTTTTTCTAGATATTTTTGGTCTGCTAACTCAAGGAATTGTCAGTCTGATTAAGCTACCATCCCACTTAACAGCTAAATATCTTCAAGTTGGAGATCAATATGCTGAAACTACAAAAGAGGTTTGTGTGCCTTTTGAGAAGATAAAAATAAAGTGCAAGCATTTTGTTTACAAATTAAATCCTTGGGTTTGTGATATTTTGTCTTCTGGAATAGTAACATGATTAAATTAAATAGAGAATGGAATATATCATTTCCAGAAGTTGGAAGCTATTCAAGCTAACATATATATTTTCTCCAGTTCTCCCCAGTAAAAATAGTTGGGCTGAGAAATAGAGGCCCAGGTTGCCAACTGAACTTCTGTATTTGGGAATTGATGTCAGCCTTGTGCCCTCAGTCTTAGTGTTACTTAACTACCTCTGCCTTATTTCACAAGCAGCAAAGCAAACTCTGAGCAAGGATATCTTTTTCGGTTTCCTCTTGCTTCTTCAGAAAGAAACAAAGGAAGCAAGTACTCTTCTTGCTGGTCCTTAAATGCTGCTGAATGAATGCATGAGAAATAAGCGCTAGTGAGTGGGAAAAAGCTTTCATTGTTAAGAGTTGAACAGGAAAGCAACATTCTTTGGTGGCAGCTCAGAGTAGTGGTCTACATTTTTAGGTAAAGCAAGTATGTTATTCTTTTAGAAAATGAATTAGTGGATCTTAAAGGGAAAAGTCCCTGATGGCCCTATTAATGGCACCTATATAGTTTAAGACCACCAAGATTTTGTGGCTGAGGGACTTCGTTTATTTGATATAACTGGAGTAATACTAATGCAAATATTTTCAAGTTTCTTTCAAATGCTTCTGATGCCTTGGCTGACAAGCAGATGCAACCTAACTGTGAGATGCAGATGTGTAACTTTGGTAAGTCAATAGATAATGTGGCTATATTTCAGATCCAGTTATTCGAATGTATGGGTGTCAAACTCGATTTCATTGAGGGCTGCATCAGGTTTGTGTTTGACCTCGGGGGGCCAGAGTGGGCATGGCCAGGGTGGGCGTGGCCAGCTCAACATCACTCGTGTTGGGGGCGCCTTTGGTGGACTGAGCTCTCTGCCAGAGAAAATGGGCTCCCGACCTCCATTTTCGGTTGCGATGCGGCCCTCCCGAGCTCCGTTTTTGCTGACAAAGGCACTGTGGGCCAGTCCTTCACTGTTTCCATGGTGGCCCCCTGGACCAGATCTAAGTACCCCACGGGCCAGATCCAGCCCCCAGGCCTTGAGTTTGACACCTCTGTCCTAATGGGTGCATTCATTTTCCTTTGCGATAGCTGCAATTATTTTTGTGTTTGGTGAAGTACTTAACTCTTATATGGCATATTATAAATTGAAAAAATATTGACAAGCTCATGTAATAATTCCTTTAAATTAGTTTGTGCTATTGACTTTACTTACACTAAGATGTAATTTCCTCTTATATATGGTATGCCATTGCTTATAGGTATTGGATCTACACTGAATGTTCTTAAGTAGTTATGGGCATTTCTTTTACCACTTCCTTCCCGTATGTGCTTTGTATATATTGAGCTTTTCCAGGTCTTTCATGCTGTAGTATGTATCTCTTGTATTGTTTGTGTTTAGATCAATTGATCAAAAGTGTTCTAGAATGCTGCATTTTCTGTATAAGTCAATTGTTGGCAGACTCAGTGGATTGCATTATATAACCATTCCTAGCCACTACATCTGCCTATGACAATGAGTTTTAATATGTCTTTGATGTGACAGACTTGAATAATTGCTTGGCTTAGAGCCATGTAAGATCAAAATGATGATTGTTGTCTATGGAATTAGTTGTGATGAATCTTACTGTCTTTCCTATAGATAAAAAAGCAAGTTATGGTACCTGTATTCATCCAGATGTAGCATCTGACTCTCGCATTCCTGTGACTTATATGAGGTAAAACCTTTTATTTTCTCTGGTGGCCAACAGAGAATGAAATTCTAAGAACACATGACCATTACAGTACTCCCCTTTGGATTTTTTTTTCTGTCTACTCTAACATAAATAATTAATGTTGAACCTGGCAATATTACAAAATTCAGAATAACAGAGTTGGAAGGGACCTTGGAGGTCTTCTAGTCCAACCTCTGCTCATGCAGGAGACCCTATATCATTCCAGACAAATGACACTCTTAAGAACCTTTCATAATGGAGCACTCACAACTTCTAAAGGTGCTGTTTCATTGAATAATTGTTTTTATTCACAGTAAATTTGTCCTTAATTCTAGGTTGGTTCTCTCTTTATTAAGCTTCCATCCATTACTCCTTGTCTTGCCCTCAATTGCCTTGGAAATATTGGAAGACTGCTACCATGTCACCCCTAGTCCTTCTCTTCATCAAATTTGATATTTCTAGTTCTTGCAACTGTTTACGATATAGTTTAGCCTGTACTCCCCTAATCATCTTTGTTGCTCTTCTCTGCACTCTTTCTAGAATCTCAAGATCTTTTATATTGTGATGCCCAAAACTTTACTCAGTATTCCAAGTATGGACTTACCGATGCCATTGGTATATTGCCAATAATATACTGGTGCCATTGGTATATTACTAATAATATACTAGTATATTATTTCTTTCATTCCTGAAATTAGTATTGCAATTTAGAAAACATTTTCTAACCAGCTACCTAAAATTTCCATTGGGATTGATAGTAATCTCAAGCATTTTGCACTCGTTGTCCTGCAAACTTGTTCTGATTTAATGTTAAAAGTGTGATGATTGTTTTAAAAATGAGAAGAAAAATAGACCTTTCGTAATATACAGTCCTTTATGAATGTTTAATTTATTAAGTAGAACTTGGAGGAATAAAAAGGGAATTCATTTCAGAAGACTTCACTAAGTTTCAGTGTTTTATTTATACACACGCACATTCACACAGATTATTGGAGGTATTCACCACCTTGGGTTGTTTGTAAAAATAATAAAGGTGGGATAGATATATATATATCCATCCTACCTGTATTATTATTATTAAAAGAATATACATATACATATATATATATATATATATATGTGTGTGTGTGTGTGTGTGTGTGTTTTTTGAGGTTTTCGCGGGTCTTTGTATGTGTATATTCTGTTATTCGGGTTTTCTCCCGCGTAGAATATATATATATACATAAATACACACACACATATATTCTCTCTCTCTCTCTCTCTCTCTCTCTCTCTCTCTCTCTCTCTCTCTCTCTCTCTCTCTCTCTCCATCCACCCATCCATCCATCCATCTATCTATCTATCTGCACACACACAGCAACAACTCTGTGAGGTGGTTTGGATTGAGAGAGTAATCGGCCCAAAGACACCCTCCTGCTGGCTTTCATGGCTAAGGCAGGACTTGAACTCACACTCTCCTGCTTTCTAGCCTGGTGCCTTAACCACTAAGTGACCAGTCTGGCTTTATCCTCATCCTCAATTTAGGATGCAAGGAGAATTAATGCATACCCTTACAAAATATTCTTTGTTGGGCATTGTACATGAGACATAAACCTACCTTACAAGGAGTTTTCATTTATGGATGTAGATTAAATACTATAGAAAAATTGTTTCTAAATTGTATAGACTTCAACATCAACTCTATACATTTGGCCATCAAACATTATATGAACTTAGAAAAAAAATGAATAATTGGGGAAGTGTGTGAAAGGGTGGGCTAATTAGGCTTTCTCTGACATTTTTAATGTGCAAAATAATAGTAATTTGAATTACTGTGACTGAAATAATATAAATAAGAATAATTCTTCTTTAGCAATCCTCAAATATATGCCTTTTCCAAAATGACATGTCATTATCCAAATAGAAATGCAAATTTCAGCAGTGTATTTAATTTTGATATTATTTCTTCTACCAGAGATGACTTTAGTTTCAAAAACAGTAATAAGAAAAGTCATAATGTGCTTCAAGAGGATTTGCGGCCATGGAGGCATATTACTCGCAGACATTCATTAGAAGCTTCTGCTTTAGAGACTGGAAGGTATCTAAGGAAACCTCATTATACTGTGGAAGAGGTAAGTCTGCAGATATATAAACTTGTATTTTAAATCATCTTTTATGACAGATACATTAATACAAAATATTTGAATATGGTGCTTGATTCAGTGATGTGAAAGCAGTTTCTTTCAGGCGGAATGTATGTTAAATTGATTGAGCTGTATTATGTATGATCAGCATAAGAATTGGAAGAACATATGTAATATTTATCCTATGAAGAATTTTGATTGAAGTCAAGACACTTCCACCTCATGTCCAAACAAACTAATATCTTACCATGTCTTTAGCCTCTCACTTTTTGTTGCCTTTAGCCTCTCACTTTTGTAATTTTGGGTCATTCATTTTTGTAACTGATTGTGTGTGTATGAGGGTTTGTGGTGTATATTCCAAGTGGCTCAGTTGTCTGGGTATTTGAGAGAAGCTACTGACATTCTGTTCATGCCTAATAGTGAATAATTATGTTGGCAGTATTAATACTAGGGTGCTTATTTAAGGAAATAATCCAATTTTATATTTTACATGTGTGCTTTTTTGTATGCATATGTGCACAAATACACTAATGCAGGTATACCCATCCTTCCCTTTAAAGGACTCAGGACATTCTAATTAGTGCAGTCAGCTGATATTCTGCAGATTCAATAAAGAGCAGAAGTAATTCAGCCCCAATGCTTTTATCAGCTCAGCACAGGCTTGAATTTGACATCATACTCATATCTATTTCCATTTCTCATTTTCCATTAACATCAGTCCAGATATCTCTTTGCCTGTTTAATTTCCTAGACATCTTTGCACAGGGTCAGTAGCTGGAGAGAGGCTGCTTAGAGATAATCCTGTCTGAGGGTCTGGTTACCTCTATGTTCCAGAGATTAAAACAGGACTCAACATATATGTCCTCCAGATTTCTAGGAAGACCCCAAATAGTGTCTGAAACCACTGCAGATCCATAAGGCTTCTGAAGTGAACCATCTGAACAAGCCTTTCCTCCTTGCTGAGTCTGGTGGCTCTACTTAACTCACCATCAGGAGAAAGTAAAGATCGTTAGAAAGTCCAATCCTATCTCATCTGCTGCAGGAAAAAGGCCAGATCTAATGGGTAGTTAGTAAAGTAGGCTGGCCAGTGATGACAGTTGTTGTGGCTGTCAAAAGTTTTTGAGCTTTCTTCAAATCCAGGAGGAGATTAAAACTGCCAGTATCAATAGTCTGACATAATCCATAAGTACTCCTACACTAAAATCAAACAGCTTGGGAAGAGATACTGTCGAAGCAGTAGAACAGCAGCACCCTCAGTCTGCCTCTTTGACCCTGCCTCACAACTAGCATCACACCTACTAAACCTGCAGAATAGTGTTTATCACAATGTCAAAAGTCTTCGGATGCATGCCAATTGAGACTGATGCCAAGTACGGATCTTTGCTGAAGGAATCTCAGAAAGGAGGAGCTTTCGTTCATTCAACTAAATCTCAAAAACACATGTTGATTTGCAGTCCCATCCACAATCACATCTGGCACAGGGAGACCTACATTCAAAAACATCAGCTTGAGGCTGGAAGGTCTAGCAATCCAGTTGCCTGGTTCCTGCATTGACATTGGTGGGTAGGAAGTAGATAAAATGATTTCCCCTGTTTTATAGAATGAAATCTCAAGCATAGTACCAAAGGGCACACTTAAAATATGAATTTTAAGTGTTAAGTTTATTATGCTCTTAAACATAAATAATAGTAATAACTGTTTTATCCTAGGGAGTTCAGAGACTGGAGCAAGAGAAATACAAAGAACTACTTAAGCAAGAAAAAGAAAAGAGTCTTAAAATTCACTCTTCTGGTGCAGTAGCAAAATACCATAAGTAAGTTCTTTCAGAAAAATAACATTTAAAGTGAGGCAAGGAAATAAACTGGAAAAGCAATTGGAATTTTGCAGGCTGTATATTGTGAATTAGAAATACCATCCTAAAGTATATGATGCAGTAGTGTTGGTTGCATTCATATTCCACTCTAAGCTTAAATCATGATTTAATGAATTAGAATGTCCACCAGGGGTCCTGTTTTACCATTTCACTTCTTCCTTCATACATGTGGAAAAACAAGTCAGGATCATATTTAACCTGTTTCTAGAAGTGATATCTGAATTGCAGATATGTGTTTCTAAGCTAAATTTAAAGCTGTTATAAATTCAGACTTGTTTGCAATTATTACATGTGATATTAACCTATTAAAATGTGAAATATTATTTGTTATCTATATAAAGATTTTTATCTTTCAAATCTATGGAATATCTACCGTATAAACCAATTAATGATTAAATTCCAGTATTAAATATGTTGATATATAATATGTTGTCAAAACTTTTTTCCTTAACAAAACATTACTTGTTTTGTTCTTTCAAATGCATTGAATAAAGTGTCCAAGATTGTGCCACTGGATCCTTAAAGTTTGATCTCATCCCTTCATCTGAAATGCCAAGAAATGGTAAGTAATAATAGTGAAAAAATGTATATAGACGTGAAATAAGTTACAATCTAAGTGGGATATTAAATGAAGGATTGGAATCTTTCTAAAATATATATATAGTTACTATAGGTGAAAAAAGAGATTAAAGTATAATAAAAACACTGATAATGTATACTCTGGCCAAAATATAATTGCAAGATGAGTGGCATATTCACCTTTGTACTTTAGTTATCAGTATTTTTTTAATAACCTTGTCTTGACGTTTGTCTTGACGTTTCATACTGGTAAACATTTGATATATTCAGGGTCCGTCACTTGCCCTTGTTAGTTTATAAAAATGATCTCCAGTTGTTGTATCTTTAACCCTTCTACAGTGTTTTCCCTCTTAAACTTCTCTCAGAAGGCTTGCAGTAAAGCATTTACTTTCATTGCTATATTTAAGTAGATTAAGATGAGTTTTTATCTTAAAGTTATCTGTCCAGTGGATTGAGATAAACTATTTAATGGAGATAACATTAATTACCTAGTTCAAATGATCTCATCTAAATTAACTTGTTAGATATTTTTAATGCTATCTTTTCTTCAAGCACTGACAGTGCAATTCATTCTTTAATTTTTTCACACAATTGTTACCAAATGAAGAAGGCGGGGTTGAAAGGCAGTGACTTACCCAGCCATTTAGTGAGGATTTAAAACCATAACCAGCAGCTTAAATACTGTCTCACACTGGTATATTCCATCTCTAAATGTTCCATTTCTACATCTAAAATGACTTCTGTCATCTTAACTATCCCTCTTAACTTAATCACAAGGCAGATTCAGTTTGGAAGACGTGTTTTGGAAAGCATGAGTGTGGATCCAGCATCTTTCTGCAACTTGTTAAAAGAGCTGCATTTTTTCAGGATTGAATAGTTGCTGAGAGGGAGGTGCTTTCATGTATTCCAATACCTTTTCCAAATCAAATCAAATCAAATCAAAACATTGCCTAGCTCTACTGCATTATAATAGTATCAAGCATCATATAAACTTTCTAAAAAAGTAATATATCCTGCAAGTCAAGCTCAATTCCCAATAACTTCATAGACACAACCATGCAGTTTTCCTAGTAAAAATACATGTGGTTTGACATTGCCTCCTTAGGGGGTTTCTTTTTCACTTTGAAGCTGGCCTACAGTCCTGGTTGATGCTAGTACTGTAGGGACTAGCTTTGAAGTTTATTACTTTTTCTTTGCGAAAGAATCAGAAAGGAGGTATATTAATTTTTATTTGAAGTAGGCAAGATGATTCTTATTTTGCTACCTGTAGACATCACTTTTGACTCTCAACAGGTTTTGTGTTTCATCTGATATTTTTTTAATTCCTTTAATTTAAAAAAAAGGAAAAGTTAATGACAACACAGGTAGTTCTCAAACTACAATCATTCATTCAATTATGGCAGTGCTGAATGAATAGTGGTTATGAACAGTCCTTGGAATTCCAGCCATCTCAGCACCCTACGGTCATATGATTGTGATCTGGGCACTTGGCCACAGCTTTGCACTTATGACTGATTGCAGTGCCTGATGTTCACAAATCACTATTTGCAAGCTTCCCTGCTATGCTCACACCACCCACTGACACACCCCTGGTGCACCCTCCCTGACCCATGCCATACTTCTAATGTACCCAACCTGTGCTGCACCTCACACACACCTAAGGGTACTTAGCTATATCTAAGCTAGACAGAGTATTGGAAAAGATGCTCATTAGTTTGCTTTTTCATGAGACCTGGTATGAAGACGGGATTGGACTAGACGCAGGGAGACACAGTTTCTAATCCTCCCTGGAAAGGGAAGCTCACTGCTGCCAAGTGTTGGAAGTGTAACCAGACCCCAGGTACTTATTATCATATGTGGTGGACTTGTATAAAAGCAAGAAAATATTGGATGAAAATACATACATGGTTGGAAAAGATGATCAAGCAACATATAAATCTGAAACCAGAAATATTTTTGTTGGGTATAATGCCGGAGGACTATATACCTGGTTTTGCATGTATTGACAGCAGCGAGGAACATATTTGCACAATATTGGAAAAATGAGAACACTCCATCAGATGAGGATGTTATTCAGAAAATATTGGACTATGCAGAGATGGATAGATTGACATTAAAAATAAAGGACAAAGGAGATACAGAATATTACTCAACATGGGATAGATTTTATGAGTGTTTAGAGATAAGAAATAGAAATTAGATGAAGATTATTACTATGTATGAACTAAATATAAAGATGGTTTGTAACTACAAGTATGCCAATATAACCAACAGGATTACAAATAAGCTAACATGAAGATAAATTTAGTTAAAATTATTCTGTTGCACCATTACTATTGTTATTAGTATATATGTTACTATTTCTTTTTTTTCTTTTTTCTTCTGTAAATGATATGCCATGACAATACACTGTATTCAAAATGTTTATGAATAAAAAAAAGAAAAGAAAGGGAAGCTCACTGGGTGACTTTGAGCCAGTTATTCCCTCTCAATCTCACCTATTTTACAGGGTGGAGGCTGTATAAGAAACAATAAGAGGAGGGTGCATTATATATACTACTCTTCATCTCTCAGACAAAAAGCAAGTTATAAATCAAATGAAAAAAAAAGTGGAAGTTTTTGCTGTTGACCATATTTGTCATTCTAATGTGTTGTTAACATTCAAAATGCGCCCACTGGCTCCCAAAAGTTACTTTATTCTTGGAATAAAATATTTGAAAAGTTTTATTGGCAAAAATATGTTGATGTCTAGGTAATCCTGATTATTTAAGTAAGTTCCTGTTTTGGTAAATACTTTTTTCCCTAAAATATATGATTTCAATTTCTTGATAATATTTTGTAGGAAGAGAGCTGTCCAAGTATATGTTGTCTAAAAATTAAAAGGAATCTGGTGGGACCTTTTCAAACAAATTTTATTGAAAGTCATAAGCTTCTGTAAATTTTGTTGCATCTAAAGTTGTGTAGTTCACAAAGGTATATGCCTTCAAATAAAATGTGTTAATCTGAAAAAGTATAACAGTGCCTTTTGATTTTTAGTACTATTTTAAAAATATAAAATTTAATCCTGAGCAATTGTTAATATTAAAATGCATCTGCCATACAAGCCTATGCACTTTTGTATATGTGTATCTATATATCAGAAACCATTATCTAAAAAGAACTAAAAAGGCCTATGAAATGTCACTAGAAACGTAATTGATCTCGCAGCTATGGATAACAATCATTCTCTCTTATATACACAAATTGATCTCACATTCATTTTAGCCGAAGCAGTAGAAAAAGAAAAAAAAAACCAAGAGAAATTAGGAAAAGGTGACTGCAGTGAGAAGCTAATATAGTGGATGGAAGTGAGGCAAAAGGAAAATGAAAATGGGCTTGAAAGAAAAGTCTTGTTTCTGACTCAGCAGCCCTTTTCAGCAAGGCCTGATCTTCAAGTATCCCAAGGTTTCCAACAATAGTATCTGAAATCATTTGTACCTCCTGCCTATTCTTTTTTTGCCCCCACCCTCCCAAAGCAGGATGTTTTCATTATCAGCAGATCAAACAAATCAAAATTGCTTCCTATTTATAGGAAAGGAGTTATTGGTTTGCATCAATAACTGAATTATTCTTTAAAAAGCTTTCTTTTCTAGGCTAATTATTAAGAACTGAAAGAATACATCTGTAAAATGTGTGAGACAACCAGTGCTGCTTTAAAATATTACCAATGTGCAGGGAGGGCAACTGAGTTATGTTTATTATATCCTTTCTTTAAGGAATCAAAAACTTTGGTCACTTGGGCTCTAAAAATGCTATGAGCAGGTAAGTGAAAGTTCATTGATTTATAATTTGTGGTTTTAAGAGAAGATTAGAACCTAGGAAATATTTGTATGGGGTTTCATTTTTCTACTTTTCTCAGGAGTAGTGCCCTTTAGCATCAAGTGTCATAAGTGGAAGAACAAAGCATTCATATCTAAATAGTTATGTGCTACTGTGAGCATTTATTCTATATATCATCTTTTGGCATCTGTCTGTCCCATGAACCATGAGCATTTGTGCTATAGATAGAGACATACTGGTTCAGGGTGAAGCAAATTTGAAATTGGATATTTCATATTAGCTTTAGTACCTATTTACAAAACAAAATTTGGAGAGACAAATTAAAATGAAAAGCTCTTTGAAATTTTTCTATATTTTGAAAATATAGTGGATGTAGTATAATTTTTAAACATTTCATTTGATAATGCTGTTCTGGAACTTTTCCAATGAAAAACACAGTAATTAAATGTTTGTAAACTCTAGAGCTATCCTGTAGTATTGTGACTTAACATTGAGATCTGAGCTTTACCAGGGTTCTGTTAATAGATAATAGATTGTGGTTAAACAAAAAGCACAAAAACAATGTTCAGTGTTACAACTTTTGTGAACACATTGTTAGAAAAAAGTAAAGTTTTAGATTAAATAACTGGTGGCACTTTCTTTAGGAGCATTGATTCTACCTAACATTTTCGGTCCCTTATAATCAGACCTGCACATGAGCATGCAAATATTTATTTTGGCTCAATCTTTCTTACAAAATTGCTTTAACCTATTGATAGCTTTGGGCTCTCTTGCATGAACTGTTTGTTTCTGATTATGCCACGAGGTTCTGTTGGATTAAGTCCAGGGCTTTGTTTCATCCATTTCAAAATACAAAATTTTGCTACTTTAGCCATTCTATTATAAATGTACTTGTTCTATTTAGGATCATTGTTGTGTGGCTTGAGCCCAATTCATTTAAAATTCAACTCATAGGCAGATACCCTGACATCCTCCAGTAGAATTGGCTAGTAAATTATATTGTTCCCTCAATGAATCCATTGTACCCTCAATGAGAGCAAGATCTCTGAATCCTGAGGCTGCAAAGCAGCTGCAAACCATACCATTTCCACTGCTATGCTCCAGAGCTGGAGTTAACTTCTTTTGTTTGAATGCAAGATTTGATTCTGTCCTAATACCATGTTTCACTTTAATGCATAAAGCTTCCATTTTCAACTGATCCGACGACATTGCAGAATTAATTTTTCATTGCAAAACTTTTCAAACTTAAGACGGGGATGGATATGCTTTCTGATAGTGGTGATTTCCTCCTTGATATCCTCCTGTAAACATTACTTTTTTGTTCTTCAAAGAAAAACCAGAAAGTCCAGTTGGCTCTTGAAAAAGCAGCTTTGGGATTACTTTTGTTCACTGTTTGGTGTATGATAAATTTATGACTGCTGGCATCAGGCTACAGAGGAATGACCTGTAGATTCTTTGATGTTACTCTGGCATTCTTTGCAGCCTTTTGGAATACTATATGCCTTGCTCTTGTGATGAATTTTGTTGGACAACTATTATTGGAAAATAATCACAGTGTGCGTTTTCTCCATTTTTATATTTTTCCATCTGACCATTGATGGCAATTTTGTAAATCTCCCATTCTGATGAGCATTGACAACTATTTTTCAAGTTCTGCGAATCAGTCTGGATCAAGACATTATTCACTTCCATAAACCTGTGTCATGAAGAGCAGACTCAAAGAAAATGAGTATTGGCATAGTGTGTTCAGTAGATCATGACATGGAATTATTGTGTTTTGGTTCTTAACCAGAATCTCTTCTAGTTAAAAATACAGGTAGTCTAGAATAGATGAAGGTCTCATCTCATTAATAGAGCCTAGTGTTGCAGGATCATAGATAATTCTAACGTGCTAACAAGCTTTCTCTCATCACTGTACTACTTAACGTGTTTGCAGATTTTAAATATTTAACCAAACCTTAAATTTTAGATCCTTTTTATATGGTTGTAGTGATTTTCTAATACTTCCGCAATAACATTTTTGTGTGAAAGGATAAGCCACTGAACAATGTATAATTTAGTTCTGCTTCATTCTTTGTATTCCACTTATAATTGACATTCACAGGGTTATTCGGTGGGACTGCATTAGCTTAGCAGATATAAAATTCTTGTAAAATGATTTCTGATAATAAAAGTGTTTCTTTCTAGTTTTTTAATACTCCCAGTAATCTCTTTGTCTCAATGTTTCTATCAGATCAATAACAATAGCAAAAAGAATAACAGAACATGAAAAGGTATTCGAACAGAAAAAAGAGGTGAGATGCAGTCTTTATTGTGATACTTTTCTTTTCTTTTAAATTTTATTAATAATTACTTTGGAATTCAGTTAAATTTGTAGCCAACATAATATCATTAAAACAATTACAAGAAATGAAATACATTACAATTATGTTGGTTAGAATGTCATCATTAATTTTCAAATACCATTCAGACTAGCCTTCTGAAAATTTTCAATCAGGTATTTTTCTTTCATTTCAGAATCTTAACTTTTCCTTTTCAGTCCTTTCCCTAACAATAATAATAATGAGCACATAGAATAGAAAACTTGCAGTCTCAAATCTCCTCTGTCAGAATGCCTCTGGGTTTTCTCAGCCTTGACTTTCTTATGCTTTAGGATAGTGACCTGATAAATCCTGTTGCCATTACCTTCTAAAGTAGCCTCATCTGGTATCCTAGTCCCTATCCCTGATATGTCAGAAGAAGAGGGGCTCTCACGCCCCGTGCTCTGGTAAATATACAAAAAACAAGCACTTTTCTCCCTCCTTGGGAAATAGAGCAATGTCACCACAGATTTTAAAAAAACCAAACTTATTTAAAAATATGAAGAATCCTTCCTAATTTTAAATATTAAAATGCAAACATTAATTTTGAGAAAGACAAATAACAGAGCTCTCAAATCACAATGATACTACTGAGAATTTAAGTAAAAAGGAACTATTCTCCCCAAAATCCAGCACCTTAGACAAATTCCAAGATGGCAGTGGTCTGCTGTATAATGGGACAAGATAAAAGATTTCCAAATTAAAGTTACTAGTTTGAAGAAAATCCTACAGAGGATCCCCCCCCCCCCGGATCATGATTTAAGTATAAAGAAAAGCAATTTGTTAGAATTGTGTGGAGATGGTCTTGAAGACAGAATTCAAATACCGTTATCTAAATATTAGCTTAGCCCAAATAGAGAGGATGGAACAAGGAAAATATTGAAGAGTGCCCTAGCTTGGCTCTATTTAGTAGAAGAGAAGAGAAAGAGAGAGAATCTCTGTTAAGCTTTTAAGATTCTATTATTATACCCTATAATGGTAGAGTTCCATTTTTTAAATTTTTTTAAATTTCTTTAAATCATTATGGCCACCTGCTTGAACAGATTCGGGGCCACTTACAAAATCCGGAAAACAGTTTAAAATATAAGGACAACTCAGGCTAAAACAACCATAACAACAACAAAAAACTACAACAAGGCTTTCAGAAACATGTTAATCCTAAATCTTAAAACTCTTCCCACACCTCAGGAAAGAGGGCACTGTCCATATCTCTAAGGGAGATGCTGTTCCAGTGGGCAGTCTGTGTAGATATCACACACTTTTCCAGTCCTGCAAGATCACAATGTTTCATAGACAGGGCCTGTAGCACACTCATTATCTCAGATAGGCTGGGATAATCTCAGGGAGGGAGGGATTATTGTTTAAAATCTCTTAGCCACATTTGAGTAACTTTTGTGAATACTGTCTTCTTGAGCAATTTGTCAATCTTAATAAATTAAGATTTAAACACTTGGCATAATGTTATAGTAGGTATGTGTTTACTTCTAAGGAACATCATGAAGTCTGGGAACTTGTTTAGTTTTGACAAGTAAAATTGTTAGATGCCACGTTTTTGTTTTATCTCCAGTACAACAGATTAATATTGTAATATACACTGCACTAATAGTTATAGTGTTTTCCTGTATTTCATGTAGAAGTATATTGATTAAAATGAAATTATCTTATCCGGACATGGATAATCTGCACTATTAAATGTATAATGTAGAGTAAAAAACATCATGATGGTTGTATTTTTTTTAATGACTTGCTGAAATTGTTTAGATTTTTTGTAATGGATCTATAAGTGTATTTTTTAGGATTCCATTCCAAACCAGCTGGAATTGCACAGTCAGGAACCATTCTAGGAAATTAGTTTTATAGGTTCAGGGTGGTTTAAAATGTGTGTTGCCGAGGGGTGGGGGAGAAAAGGAAACAAATAGGAGATTATAGCTCAGTGACATGAATTTCATTATTTGCGGGTATAAGATTTAAGTTCAGTCCCTGATGAATTCCCGCTCCACATCAGTTCAGATATGATGTGGACGATCATGACTAAGATCCTAAAACTTTACTGTTGGAATAGGTAATACTGGACTTGGTAAACAGTCTGCTATGAGGTAGTTTTCTATGTTCAACTCTGCTAAAACCTTCCATGCTGTTAACTGCAGTGCTAAAGAAGCAATTGCAAGCCCCTAACCTGAGCATTTTATTATGTGTCAGGTAGCCGGGCATATTCGAAGAGTGAGAAAAGGAAAGAGTAAACCCTTCAACTTTTTTTCTTCCTTGAAAGTCAATCTCATGCTACAGGGGAAAAGCCAACCCTTCTTTTTTATCCCATGTCTCAACCTCAGGGAACCATAAACTCATTACTTCTCCCCCTCCTTTTTAAAAGTTTACCGTAGTTTATAAGCCAAAAGAGTTCACTGCGGGGAAAAATATACAGTATCTCAACTGAATGATCCTTTTTTTCTGCCAGTCTGATTGGAAAGGGATTTCCTAGTTTGTTGTTTTATAAAGGAGCTTTTGATGGGATTCTTTTGTTTTTTGAAGGGTTCCTTTCCATGAACAATTCAGTTACAGACTTCAATTTTGCAGTTTCTTTTTTCTATTTTCTTTACAGAGGTCAATGCAGCCTTTGATGGGAAATGATCTATCAGAAGAAGTATCACTTAGATTAAGCTTGGTCCAGAAAGAATCGTCATGCAGAAGACATTCTCTGGTTGAAATAAGAGAAAAGTATCTGAGTTTGGAAAAGGCTACAGAGTGCTTCCCTGAGTTTACAAAGGTAGGCATTAAAGGACTAAGTTTACCTGAAATTAGCTCCAGATATGTTCTGTCTTTATTGTCACCAGTATAGGAATGTAACTTATTTCAAGAAATAGTCATTCAAATTAGATTATACTAAAACTGTTATTTTCAGTATAAAGTATGCTAGAAATAAGATATTTGTGTTCACCTTTTTCTTTACAAGATAAAACAACCTGAATATGTTGTTTCTACCCTTGCTTCACTTCCTCAAAATGAGTAAGTTTAGTTTTAATATTAACTGTTTACGACCTTCATAGTATAAAATGTTCTTCCAGGATATGGAAAAAGAGATAGCAAATGCTCTGAACTATGGTCAGGATGATGAAATTTTGACTAGCGCCTTCAAGCTGAATATTACACGAAGAGACATTCAAACGTTAAGAAACCAGCAATGGCTCAATGATGTGGTAAAATATTTTTTCTCATTAATAGCTAAAGTTTCATTAGTCCTTTGTTGTAGAAATAGCTGTAATGCCCTATCACAGGGTTGGAAAGCTTCTGATCTAGAGGCCTAAATTGCCCATCAGACCAGTATATCTGGCTTGCAAAATGTTGAGTGAGGTCATCTCAGTCCGTTTCTGCTTTTAATTTCCCTCATAAGAGACAGATGGAAAGGCAGCACAGTGCCAGTTCATCTGCTTCTTGAGTTTGTCCACTGTGCATCTTCTTCCTAAATAAGGAAAATGTGATTGTTTTTTAAGCTTGTTTCATCATGCCTTATTCAGGGCAGGTGGGAACTGGAACTGGCCTCTGGACTGGATTAGTTCCCTTTTTTACCTTACTGAATTGTAACTTCCTGAGCCCTTTGTATGTCTTATAGGAAGTTCTCATTTAGCAACCACAATCAAAATCAACAACTTGGTCATTATGTGAAACAGTTGTTAAGTGGAACCACAGCTTTGCTTCTGATTTTACTTCTGTTTTTCTTTCCAGGCCTGTGAAGGTCATAAATGTGAGGATTGGTTACTTTTTCTTACTGTAAATGATCGATATACAAAGCAGCCATTAAATGGGGACTGTCTGTACACTATTTCAAGTTTACTAATAAAAAGCAATTCTCAGGGCTATTTTTCAAGAATAGAAATATTCCAATAAAGGCTTTGTGGGAATATCTGTAAAAATAGCCCTGATAACTGCATTTTATTAGTATGTTTGAAGTAGTAGATATATGTATATGTATGTGTGCATTTCCTCCTCTTATCTTTTCTCTTCTCTTTGATTATAGGTTATTAATTTCTATATGAATCTTCTGGTTGAGAGAAATAAAATGCCAGGATTTCCAGTACTTTATGCGTTCAGTACTTTCTTTTATTCCAAGCTAAGTTCTATGGGTTATAATGCAGTAAAAAGATGGACCAAAGAAGTTGACTTATTCCAGCATGACATAATCTTGGTGCCTATTCATATCAGACTACATTGGGCATTAGTGGTAAATACATTTTGGCTTTTCTGAAATTCTTTGGATGATGAGGATATAATGTGATGGTTGCCTGCCAGATTCTACTAAAATTTTCACCTTGTTATAGGTTATAGATTTGAGGAGAAAAACTATCAAATATTTTGATTCAATGGGACAAAATGGCACCAGGATCTGCATGAGATTGTTGTAAGTAGATGTCTAGTGGTATAAAACTATCCCTTTTTACTTTTTCTGTTAGATTGGTAAAATGAACCATTACTTCTCTTGACTGCTGTAAACTTTGGGTAGATATTTTTTTCACTTTTTATGTATTAAAATATGTCATGCAAAACTTTATTACCTCTGAAGAGTGATGATCTTAATCCTTAAGGAAAAATGTTATCATTGTTTGTTATGATTTTATTGAACAGACAATATCTGCAAGAGGAAAGTAAAGCAAAGAAAAACCTGGATATTAATGTTTCGTCTTGGACACTTTACAGTATGAAGCCTCATGTATGTGCAAGTTTGTTTGTTTTTCATTCCATTTTCATTCATGGATCTCAAGTTCTATACTTCTAAAATTGTTCTTTCAGCAAGATTCAAGTATTCATTTAGGAATAAATATTTAGTCTTCACACACACCCAATTTCCCTTCTATACTGATTTCAGTACTTCAGTTGTGGCTTCTTCAAGCCACAGCTTCCTTATTGCATATGAAATGGGTCTGTGGTTTAAAAAACAACACACAATTAAAGCACTTCAGAGGGAAGATGTGTTGGATAAGAGAAGGTGTTCAGGTCTGATTTACTAAATCATAGATTCTTAACTTGGGTTATTATATCTAGACTGGGTTTAAGTGCAAAATATAGATGCAGTGAAGTTCTACTTAAATGGATATTTGTGTAGTTTCTGAATATCCAGTATAAACCTGTGGTTGTTTATTAAAAATAAAATGTATTAGGTGAAATATTTTAAAACATGGGTGTCAAACTTGATCACGTCATGTGACATATTGTGACGTATCACAATGTTTTTTGCCTTTGCGGAGCCAGGGTGGGCATGGCCTGCACATGATGCAGCCGGCCCACGGGCCGCCAGTTTAACAGACCTGTTTGAGTGATATTCCAGCCATTGGTGATGCGGGGGGAGGGGACAGATCCCAACCTCAGCTCATACTGTGTTGGGTGTTGCAGGGTTTGATTCGCTGTCCACCAACATTGACACACAGTTGCTGGGTGACTCATCTGTCACCATGGGTTGAGGTGTCATCAGTACCCTGAGGATTCCCAATTATTCATCTCTGCCTCTGGCAAATTAAATGTTTCTTTGCACATTTTATCTTGTTGCATGGAGGCTATGAGAGTCTGGATGGGGAAAACAGACTTTAACTGAACTCTGGAAAGACTGAGTGGCTTGGGATTTGGGGCCCTTCCAGTTCCAGGTTTATTCTATTTTTGCTGCTGGATTCCGTGTGTAATCTCGTAGTCTTCCTGGAATTAGGAATCATGCTTTAAGAGCAGGTGTCAGTCCTGGCAAGAAAAGTGTAGGAGAAGGACCAGCGGAGCCAGGTGGAGGAATTAAAAGAGGGATCAGCTTAGAGTTGTTACATAGCCACAAGTGAACTAACCCCCCTCAAAACCATTGATCCTTATCTAACTCTAACCAAGTGCTGTTTCCTGCTGCATAGTCTTTTAGCAAAAAAAATCAGTTAATCTGAACCTTCAGGTGTGGATGTGGGTTTTTTGGGACCTGACAGAAAGCCTTTGCACAACTTCATATTGTGTGCACCAGTTCCAAGATTGGAGGCTCTGCTCACGATCACTCACGCGCTAGTCACCTCCCAATTGAATTACTGTAATGCCCTCTTCATGGGGCTACCCTTGAGAGTATCTGGAAACTTCAACTGGTGCAAAATGCAGCAGTGCAGGGCAGTTATGTGTATCTCTAGAGCAGTACAAGTTACACCTCTGCTCCAAGTGCTGCATTAGTTACCAGTTTGTTTCTGGGTCCAATTAAAGGTGCTGTTTTTGACTTTTAAAGCCTTACATGGCATGGGTTGGGTTATCTGAGGGACTGTCTGTCCCTGAATATTCCACCAGATTCAGCAGAAGAGGCATGCTTATGGGTTCTGTATAGGAGCTGCATTTGGTGAGTGCCACATGCTTTGTAGAAATTCCCCTCTCCCCTCAAATAAACTGGCTCTATCCCTGCTGATTTTCCAGAAGTCCCTCAAAATGTGGTTATGCCATCAGGCCTGGAGATCCCAGGAGACCAGTGAGATATTGAAGTGACTCCATGGTTATTAAAATCTGTTGTTCTCTCTTAGACATGGTTTTTTTCATTTTTTTAATAATTGTTTTTATATATTTGTTTTTGGAGGAATTTCCTGTTTCTTAAAGTACAGATTGTTACCTAAATTTTCTGAAATTGAGCAATCAATTTAGATGCCTGTTTAGTTGATGATCTATTATAGAATTGCTATATTATAACCACTTCAGTTTCAGTGATCTCCAATATAAATAAAACAAGAAAAAGTTAATAGGCTTTCCTGTATATTCCCTTTTCTCAATCTTAGGAAATTCCGCAGCAATTAAATGGCAGTGACTGTGGAATGTTTACTTGCAAGTTTGCAGACTTTGTCTCTAGGGATAAACCCATTGCATTTACACAGGTGAGTTGAAATACTTTAAGAAACAATTTTCATGCTGCTCTATCTCTTGAGATAGGTATTTATTTGTTCTTAGTGCTGTGGTGGAAACAGTAGGCTGATTATTATTATCTCATTGAATAAGATGCTCAAGCTTGGAATTGTTAATTACTTTCAAGCATTTTTAGATGAAACTGATTGTCTGGATTCATCTTTGGATTAGTTTTTGGACAGAAAGTATTTTGGTTTCCCTTAGGTAAGAAGGAGATGGCAAATAGCTCATTGGCTCATTTGGATTTCACTAATTTTTTTATACCAGTAAACATAATCGCTTGAATCAGCTATTAGTTTTTTAAAAATCTGGTGCAATCATGGAACTTTTGCTGACTTACAATCTTAATAAAATGTGTATAATAGAAATGATTTTACATAACAAGAGTAATTAAAACATGAATAATATATATATATATATAAAGCAAGCAATTAAAAAGCAGTAAAAATAGTAGGTGACATCTGTAAGTCTTAAAAAGTACTGTTTTTAATAATTTTCTGAAGCCTAACAAAGTGAAAACTGATCAGATTTCAGACAGCAGGCTATTCCATAGCATTGAGTACCACCACATAAAAACAGAGGCCTCCTAGTCTTTCAGAAAAGAGACACCACTAATAGATTTTCTTGGAAGCTTTGTGTTCAGCAAGTTGAAATTGAGTGGAGAATGCCCTTGAGAGACTTCACTACCAAACTTTGGTTCTAAAGGTGAAATGAGCACTTTGAATTGCATACAAGAATTAATTGGAAGCCAGTGAAGGTCCCAAAGCACAAATGTAACGTGTTCATGTTGGCAAGTACCTACTAAACACTATGCTGCTGGTCATATTATTGGTATGTAGATGATATTAACTGTTTTACTTAATCTGAGAGGGCAATAGGTGATCTGTATTGAGCAAGTTAACAGACTAGATGAGGGCTAAAAACTAAAGCTTAATTTCTGTCCTAAGGAGACAGTAATCTAAAGGTGATTACTTTGCTTAGATGAGTGGTGGTTAATCTGTTCTGGCAGTGGGAGAAGTTAAATTTCCTCCAAAATTCAAATGTGCAACTTGGATTATTCCTGGATTCTATGCTATCACTGAAGGCACAAGTTGCCTCAGTGATTAGAAGCTCCAGTTATCAGCTTTGGTTAATATACCAGTTGCAGCCTATATCTGAATAGAAGGAAAAAAACCATTTTCTAGTTGGATTATTGAAATGTATTGTATGTAAGGGTACCTCCTGAAAAGAGTTTGGGATCTTCAGAGGCTAAAATAGAGGGAACTTTTTAACCAGTATTGATTGATACAATCATGAGGTGTACCTTAATAGTTGCACTGGCTTCTAGTCTTTCCCAGCCCTATTCAAATATGAGGCCAATATCTAATGTCTGTCTCTTTCCTAGTGTCTACCTAGAGTGAATGAACATCAGGGAGAGCTTTCTAAGCTAGGTTATTCCTTCTGTGAATGCACTCTCCAGAGGAGTCTTGCTTAGTGCCCATATTTCAACAGTTAGGCAAATCATTTCTCTTTTTCTAGGCACTTAACAGTTTAGACACAAGAAATTGTAGACTTGGTTTTATGCCAAATAGCTATTTTCGTCTTTTGTGTTCTATAACCTGGGGTGGGATTCTCATTTTTAATGTTTTATCATATTTTGGCTTTTATGTGCATGTATGCTTTGTCAGTTACTGAAAGAGCATTTGTTATTAAGGAAAGTAAAAATAAAATGGACAGCATATTTGCTAAATAGAAGTATCAAATATGTTAACACAATTTCTTTTTGCAGTTTCACATGCCTTATTATCGAAAAAAAATGGTATGGGAGATTCTTCATCAGCACTTACTATGATGCCAGACCGCTGTTATGGTTCATGTGCTATAAAACATCGTCCGGTTATACAGTTGACTTGTACCCATTTAAAGGCAAAGGTTCAAAATACTCTCTTATGGCTAAGCTCCATTTCAGAGATGGGAAGTATCCAGAAGTACAGTAGAAGCTTTTCCTTGAAGCTTTTTTTCTTGAAGTTTTCCTTCCAAGGAGAAAAAAAATATGGTGGCAGGCAGGAATCTGGCAAAGTATTTTTAAGTAGACTGATGCCGAGTTTTTGGATGAAAACGATATACGTGACATGAAAAAGAAATATACATATATTGCGATTTTCCAAAGAATGCCATGTTGTCTATGGTTTCAATGCCCTGATTGGATTCACACTTAGTACTGCTTATAAGTAATGCAATTGTAGTTGTAGCTGATTTGTCCCATTAATTTTAACTGATCTATTCAAGCCACAATAAAATTAGGACTCGCCCTTTGATTATAAGCAAAAAGCATGCTTTTTGAGCTTTATTTTTGAAGTTTTATTGTATACTTCTGTTGGGGCATTTGGTCTGGAATCTATGACTGTATTTTGCAAGCAGTGAAAGGAGTGTGCTTACCCATAGTATGTTCCTGAGTTTATATTTTCATATAACTGGATCTTAGTGATGCTAAAAAATGGAAAATTCTGTTTGATTTGTAACAAATCCATTGTAAAAGCCCTAGGTGGGAATTATTCTTTATTTAAAAATTAAACTGTTGTATGAGACTATTTATTTGTATTCTTGTATGTGTTGGAATTTCAAGATAGTTTAACTAAAATGGAAATAAACATTAGTAAAAATGATATAATTGATGTGGCTTTCATTGCCTTTTCTGTTTAGAACTGAAATAAGTATTTTTCAACTATGTTATTATATGCTGCAATGTAATATGGGTGAGGAATAGCAAGATTAATGCTTTTTCTGTTTCACAATGACAATCTTAATTCCTTCTTTACTGTCAAGCTTTCTGGGCTAAATGTTAAGATTGTGCACAATGTTAGGCTACTCACTTTAGAGCTGAGGCATAGAAAAACAAGCATTCTCATGCCACATAAAGAAAGCTTTCTTTTAACAAACAGCTTACCATGGAATTATGCTATAACAAATTGTGGGCCCATTATATACCGTTTTCAGAGCCTAATCACAGCAACATTTTTGTAAAGTAATAAACCATAATTATTGCTGATTTCCATTGTTTTGCAAAATACAGGTAGTCCTCAACCTACAACCACAATTGAGCCCAAAATTTATGTCACTAAGTGAGAAATTTGTTAAGTGAGTTTTCACCCATGTTATGACTTTTCTTGCCACATTTGTTAAATGAATCACTGCAGTTGTTAAATTAGTAACACGGTTGTGAAGTGAATCTGGCTTCCCCATTGATTTGACTTGTCAGAATTTCACAAAAGATGGACCCCGGGATACTGCAACCATCATAAATATGAATCGGTTGTCAAGTATCCAAATGCTGCAATGGTCGTAAGTGTGAAAAATGGTCATAAATCACTTTTTTCAGTACCGTTGTAACTTTGAATGGTCACTAAATGAACTGTTGTATGTTGAGGACTACCTGTAATATTAGTTGCCCAGTTTTCTATTATTCTATGCATAGAATTTCACCTCACTTGCCTTATTATACAGTACAGTGGACAATCAGCAAATGGAATTAATATTGAAGCCCTGACTTCTGTTAAACAGAGATGACAATGCAGATGTTTACAGGAACTAATTTTATTATAAAATAAAGCTATGTCCTGGGCAGAATTAAGTCTTTTACTGTAGAATACATCAGGAATGAAAACTGTGATGGTTTGTGGGCCCCTAGTAAAATATATTCAAAGTTACATTTACCTATCCTCTCTAGAAATAAATTCTACTGGAGTGATTAGCACTGGCTGATCAGTGCTGAATTGTGCCAGCTCTTCCAATATAGTTTAACTATCAGTTTTACACATTGTCTAGGTGTTTGAGAATAATTTGATTGCGTTTCTAGTAAGCATAATTTAAAAGCTGTGCTCCCAAACAAGGAGAAATGTAACAGCAGATACTGTCATTTACTGTGAAAGGGCTTATTTAGACTACCAATGGGAAGAAAGTATACGGATATCAAAATCATTGCCCCCACTGTAATCCTTTTACCATGTCTCAGGATCAAGGCCAGAATGCCTGCCTTAATGTAGAGAGCAGGGAAGATTCTTTTCATTCTCTGCTACCTGTATCTTGTTGATATAGTGGAGATCCTTCTGGACAGGCTTCTTCTTCCCTCCTTGTATTCTCTACAGTAAAAGTATTTGATTGTGACCTGTGAACGTTTGTGGCAAAAGGTGTGTCACCTTGAGGCAGGAATTGGCCTATGATGATCCATGATCCTTTGTCCTCTTGCCCTCTGAGGAGTCACTTGCCACCCAGCAAAGATACAGCTTAGGTGAGGTGGCTAGTTTTATTGGGAGTGAGGAAGCAGAAGTTACCTATGAAGCCCAAAGTCCTTGCATATCAGAAGTCAGAATTCTGCAAATTCTTGGGTAAATGGGTGTTTCTAGCTGTGAGTACCAGCTTGAATCTACTATCTTTGTGCTCTAAACTGGGAAGTTTCAAGCAAGAAAACAACTAAATTCAGGAAATTAAATGGGGGAAAGGGCCAGAATAGAATTTGAAGTATTGAAGGCCTTTCATGAGATCATTGTTTCTAAGAGTCTTTTCAGTGAAAGCATAAAAAGCTGGAGAGCCCTGTGGCCGGATGGGGTGGACAATCCTGCAACAATCCAATTGGAGCCCAACAGGTTGTTGTCTCCTGTCAGGTGGCTCTATAGAACAGAATGCATTGGCGGCCTTCAGGTTGCCTCAGCAGCAGGCAGGCAGGCAATGAGTTGGAGGCTCTATTGAGAGAATATACCCTCTGTTAATGTGTGAAGGTCTTTCTTGGGCCCAGAATAACAAGATTTGGGGATGAACCAATGGAGAATTGTTAATCTTTGGCTCTGCTTCATTTATAAGCAGCTCTCAATAGGACCAAGTTTAGTTCTACAAAGGAAAACAAGTATCTTTCAAAATGCCGAGTTAATTCTTTAAAACAGGCTGTCAAACTTTCCAAACTCTCAAACACTCCCTAACCCACAACCCAGTAAAATGATAATGAACAAATGTGATCGTTCGTGAATAAAATAGATTATTTCACTGTGATTACACTTGGGCAGAAAAACTTCATTTCTTGCTTTCAATGATTATATTTTATTCTATATATCAAGTACTCCAACTTCGTGGTACTGCAGCTGCCCGCTTGTGGCTTCACAAAGGCTGAAGTAATTTTTGACAATGCTCCGACTTTGTTTTCACAAGCCTGATCAGATTTTAAAAGCAACTATGACCTAAATTGGCTATGATCGCCAAGTGTCCTGACCCAAGTGTTGAGAACCTCTGCTCTTAGCTCTCTGTAAACTTTATCTTCGAAAATATTTTTCCCATCACAGTAAACAGCCAGATACACACTCACACAAATTGTTTTAAGTTATCAGATCATCTTGGTTTAGTCCTATATCTTTCATTTTACTTGTAAAAGGCTTTGTTAAATGTCTCCTGAAAATTCAGGTGAAAAATGTGTTTTTGAAGCCCGTAGAAGTGGCATCATAGTTAAAAAGACCCTCCCTTCAGTGTATGCCTTCAAACAATGGCTGGACATAATAAATTGGGAGGGATGCTTTAAACTGGATTGTTGCACTGATATGCTGGCTTTATGGCTGAAATAACATTTCCATTTGATTTGATGTTGCCACTGTAATTTAAATGAATCTGAACCAGGTAGTTGTACAAAACACATCTTTGTTCCTGTTCCACCCACTGACCTCACAAGACCACAGAAGGTCCTCTAATTAAAAGCAAGGGAAGATACAGATTAGAGAGAGGAAGGGTTGCACCCCATCTATTTTCCAACTTTGTAGTTAAATAAAACTACAGAGGTCAGGTCTTGTTAGCTGGATGTATTTTGGGTTTTTTTGTTTGCTTTTCCACAGAATACTGTTTAAAGTAGAGAAAACTGGTGTTTCAATCTGATGGTACAATGGCATTATCACAGAACCAGTATAGCATCCATCTGTTAGCACAGAAAAACTCTAATAGTGTGTTTAACCTGTCAAACTCAGTTCTCCTCCAGTGTCTCTTGCACTTCTATTTTTATTATTACTATGTTTGAAGGTTATTGACTCACATCTAGCAGAAGAATAATACAGAATAATCATCATACAGAATGATGTTTTCTTCCACCTGGCAGCTGTCTTTTATCTAAATTTATTTCCAACTCAGTTTTATTAAAAAAATAAAAAAATGCTCCAACTCTCAGTTTTACAAGGCATACAAAATCTCAAAAAGGGACACACAAGAGCAAGGTGCTGAGGTATGAAAACACCTGAGGTAGTTTGTTTCTTTTTTTTTCTTTTTTGAAAAAAGTTGCAATTTTCATGCCCTGGGCCAACACCCTCTTGTTAATCCCATTTTAAAAATCTATTTCCCAAAGTATTGGTGGCAGCATTCTGCATGCAAAAGTACCAAGTGTGCTCTATTTTCCCGTAAGCAGGGTAAAAGTTTTTCCCCTCCCCCACCCTTTCAGGAAACGGATATAAAGCTTGGCATTTTGTGTGTGTCTGTGTGCATATATAACACATACACTGTGTGTGTGTATATGTATGTATGCATATATATATATATATATACACGCACACATGCACATGTACTTGATTGCACCCTGGTACAAAATGAGAGACTGTATGCAAAAACCAGTTTGAGATCTGTGAAGCAAAGAGAAGATCACATGAGCTGGAGAAAGAAATGCATAGAGATTCCTCTGCTAACAAGACGATATCCCTTCTGTTGGCACTTACAGGCAATCTAGGATGGTGTGCTGCTACCATTAATTATCCTGAAGTCCTTCAAAGTATTGTTCACCTTTGAGTCTCAATTTTGTTCTGGCTATCCTACGACCCCATCCTTTCTGTTAGAAACCCATAACGGACTAGCCTTTTAATTTTAGTGTAGAAAAGCTGGCTTTTTCTAAAAAAAAAAAAAAAGTAATCGTTAAAAAATTGAAGACTGGAGTTAGTTTAGTTAGCTAGATTAATTCTAAAATATATTAATGCTATCTGGTGCAGCAGCTCATGCACTGTGTAAAAAAAATGCTTTCCTAGTATGTACACACATGTACAGAAAAATTTTGCAAAATTTCTGCCTATGTTACTCCAACTAAAGGGATAGCGTTGTACTGTTAGAGAGACTCCATGGAGACTATGGGGTGAGAGAGGCAGTTCCTGCTGGCTGAAGCCCATCACTTCCCAGTCCCTGGGTACTGGATGTCCTCTGTAGAGCCCCAGCCTCTTGGGCAGACTTGGATGCCGTCAGATAGTCTTTGGTTTGCTCCCTGGTCTGGTGATTCTATCAGGTGTTGGAAGGGCTACATTCATCAGTTGTTGCTGGCCAGCACCCTGCAGCCTCATTTGCTGCGCTGTGAGGCTGGGGTGCCTTGTGGATGTTTCTGTTCCTGCTGTTTCACTTGCTGGACAATTTCCCTGATCTTGCGCTGAGCAGTCTTTAATAGGGAGAAAGGGAGAAATTTAAACATTACTTTAGCAGAAAACTACAATTATTTCCTGAAGAATTTATTTTCCCTAAACACCAACCTAAACCACCCATAAGTATTTGCAAAGTATTTTGGGATTTCTTTTAAAAAATGAGAAACAATATCTATGTATATACTTTGGGGGAAACAGATAGGAGAACAAAAAGCAATGTATGAAGAATTGTGTGACCATGCTATAAGCAAAGTTGACTCGCAATAATAGGAATGGATGGAGAGGTGTAGAGAATGGTGTTGCTGCAAAGGAGATTTAGTGTTTTTTTTTCTTTTGGCTCTTTGTCCTCAAAGAAAATAGCCAATTGCAATTAGCAGAAGTGTCTCTGTGTGGCATTTTCAGGAGTGAGGTAGAAGATATTGATGAAGATGGGCATGACTGCTTTCACCATTCTGATTGCATACATATAAACCTGTGAGCAGGCGTTTTTGTATCATCGAAATAGCACTTTGAAGACGGATTAGCTACTTACTGAACAAGTTATTTTATAGTACTACTATACCTGACTGGCAAAGAAGTGACCAATTATTTTGACAACAACTTCCTCGTTTTCATCAGGAGTTTGGTCACGTGGTACAATTACTTCTGCACTAGTTAAATTCTGTAGTTCATTCACCTATAACAGCAAGCATACAGAAAAAAGTTCTAAGGTGGTTTATTGTCAAATAAACATAAAGTGAAGATGCTCTCATTTGCTTTTGATGTCAAACAAAGAACACTTTCTTATTTCAGAGCTAGACTATGTACTGTATTTTATTCACTAATCATTCACTAAATCCTTCAATGTAAGATTTATCCCACTTACCGTTTTGCCACCTTTTCCTATCACCCGACCTGCTGCAGAAGAAGGCACCTTGATGTGAGCTTCAAGCTTCACTTCTTCTTTTGGATTGAAAAAGTTTTCTTCTTTCAGTTTTCCAAATATCCTTCCCTGGGCCTAAGGTAGAAATTAAGTCAATGGAGTCTCTTTATTATTCATCAACCAGCAAAAAAAGCATTGAGAAAAAAGATAAAATTTAATTTATAATATATATTCATGATACAAAGAATTCATTTTGGAGTTTCATGGGAAAAGAATTGAGTTTTGAATGGTAGTTGATAAAGAGCTTGAAATTACTTAACCTATCCAGTATGACATCAGTATTGGGTGCTGTGTTGAGGATTCGCCTAGCCTGTGTGCAATACCAAATTTAGCTACAGTAACAAAGGAAAGGATGGCTGTTGTTCCTAAAAACCAGTTTTATTTAGAAAACCCAGTCATATTTTTTTTTAAAAAGAACACAGACCAGCTATTCTCTCTTTATCAGTTAGAAAAGTTATAATCCTCCTCATCAAATAGCTTGCAACATCTAGTACTTAAAGCATGATTTTTCCTATTTTGGGGCTTAAATGGTAGTAAAATTACATACATTTGTAAAGTTTCAAAAAGGCTTTGGCTACAAATCTGTCCTAACTGCAGCAAAAAAGAAACTAGCATTATGAGATTGAGGTAGCTACTCAATGCACATATACCTGGAATAGTCTCACTAAACACAGCGAGATTTACTTATAAGTAGGTACATATGAAAGTGGATATCTGTATATAAAACTACAGGTAATCCTCGACTTACAACAATTTGTTTAGTGACCATTCAAAGTTACAATGGCACTGAAAAAAGTTATTGGATATTATTTTGATGGTGTTGAAAGCTATGGCTGTGAGGATTGCCTGAGTCCATATCCCTACAACACTGGGGTAAGCAGCAGTAAAAATGGTAAGTTGCTTGGTCAGCCAGCGTATCAGTCCTCTTGAACAGCTGCTGCCTGCATCATTTCAGTAGCTGGAATAAAGAAGCAGGCAACTGTCTTTTCATGATATAGGCTTATTAATACTGACCTTGAATTGTGCTTCTGGGGCCCCTGTAATTATAACCATCCTCTCACTGGCATCTGGACTCTCAGCTGGTGCAATCTGCAAGTTACAGGGAACACAACAGCGTATAACAAATTTATTTGTCCCTCAGCTTTCAATCAATGCTTCTTGATGCAATACAAAAACTAATGAAGCAGCTCTGAAGTTCAAAGGACACTGCTGTGGATTCCATTACATTGAAAACTTGTGACTACTATTGAAATTCTAGATTGGTTCTTGCAATTATCTCTGGATTCTTTATTGTATCTAGTTTTTAAAGTAATTTTTAATGTGTTTGATCTTGAGTAGCAATTTCAACTACAAAGGGGTGCAACTGAAAAACTGCTTCATTTTTAACAATACAGATTCTATTCCGTTTCTTAGAGTGACCTATAACAATGTCTGGAATCTTTCTTTCAAAGATGGAGCCTCTTGCTCAAAATAAGGGCAAAACGGTTCCATTCTTCCTTCACTGGTTATAAAACATTGCTGCAATTAACCTAAGATACCTTTTCCCAAAAGTTATATATTTTGGACAGCAATGAAGATCGTAGCCATTACCACAGGAGATTGTGAGAATCATAACCTGTAATAATGTAGTATAGAATAATTATTATAGTATGTAATAATTACATCTGAATACCGGTACTAGCTGAAAAAGATGAGTGTAAGAGAACAAAGAAATAGGAGAGAGACCATTTTGCAAAAAGCAAAAGATTTCACATCAAAACACCCTGACTGGAGTTTAGCAAAGTCTCTTTTTTTTTTCTTAAGGAAAATGTCTCATTTCTCAATTTTTTACCACAAGAATGAGCTTCAGAGTGAATACCATATTACAAAAATAATTAATTAAATTAGCAATTGTTGTACAAAGAATATATTCAAATATGTTCAGCAGTAGTTTTGGTGTATCATAAGTTGCAATCCAAATAAATTATGAGTCATGGGGATTCATTTATAGCTTACTCTGATTGGTAAAACTTTACCCAAACCTGCTTTGCTCATGTAATCCAGGACAAGTCAAGCCAACTCATCAGACAGTCCCAGAAGTTATTTGAGTCAGTCTCTCACAATGAATCATTTCTTAAATACACTGCTTTTCTGTCTACTTATCCAGTTGTCTTTTCTACATCAGTCTACAGTATTTGAAGGTTGGGAGAAAACAATTGCCTTCTAAAGAGATGTCCATAGCTAAGATCTGCAGTTATTTCTCCACAGAGGAATTCTCTTTCCCCACAAATATTTCATCTTTTTCACTGGTACACTGTTGTTTGTAGCAGTCAGTAATTTACATTACTCAGAAGATAGGTATGAAGCAACTGCAATTCATAAAATGAATGAAAGGAAGGGTTTTATGGTTTGGTGTCAATAAGGTATAAAAGGATAATTAATATTCAATATTAGCTAACATTTGTTCAGTCTACTAGTCAGCTATTCTGCCTAGGAGTACTATTAATATGGGGGAAAAAGCGTCCTCAGATATGGAAGCTCAGTAAAAAGATTTTGGAAAGCGCTGTTGTGTTAAGATAGTTGTCAGGTGAGACAATTACTTCTTTCACTACAATAGCTCACTATCCTAAGTGATATTAGAAGGCACGCAAAGAAGGAAGAATAAGTGAGCTATATGTGAAGTAAGTCTTCCCTGCTTTCTTAACAGTCTTGCTTACAATTTAGCAAACAGATATGCGTGTGTGCATGTGTGTGCATATGTTTTGGAAGGAAAGAAAATGGCAACCAATCTGTTAGGAGAATGCCCAAAGACACAAAGAGGCGGAGAGATGCAGAAAGTGACTTGGTTTTCTTTAGACAGTAGGCCTGGGAGAAGGTTGAAGAACTGATGATTAAGTCTCACCAGTTCTACCGGTATCAGGTTGGCAGCCAAGTGTAATTAACATCCTTACTTAACTCTTAAGTAGGCACAGGGTTTGTAGAAATAGATGCACATACATACAGTGGAGAAATAGTTAACAGTACGTCACAGGAGTGACCCCTCACATTTTGTAAATATTTAAGTATATCTTTTCATGTGACAGCACTGAAGAAATGACACTTGGCTACAAGGTAAAGTAGTGAGTGTACAGTTTGTATAACAATGTAAATGTGCTGTCCCCTCAAAATAGCGCAACACACAGCCATTAATTAACTGCTGGCAACAAAAGTGAGTACACCCCTAAGTGATAATATGCAAATGGGGCCAAAGTATCCGTTTTCCCTCCCTGGTGTCATGTGACGCCTTAGTGGTACAAGATCTCAGGTGTGAAGGGGAGCAGGTGTGTTAAATTTGGTGTTATTGCTCTCACTCTCATACTGATCACTGGAAGTTCAATATGACACCTCATGGCAATGAACTCTCCGAGGATCTGAAAAAACGAATTGTTGCTCTACATAAGGATGGCCTAGGCTATAAGAAGATTGCCAAGACCCTGAAACTGAGCTGCAGCACAGTGGCCAAGACCATACAGCAGTTTAACAGGACAGGTTCCACTCAGAACAGGCCTTGCCATAATCGACCAAAGAAGTTGAATGCCCGTGCTCAGCGTCATATCCAGAGGTTGGCTTTGGGAAATAGACCTATGAGTGCAGCCAGCATTGCTGCAGAGGTTGAAGGGGTGGGGAGGTCAGCCTGTCAGTGCTCAGACCATACGCCGCACGCTGCATCAAATTGGTCTGCAGGGCTGTCGTCCCAGAAGGTAGCCACTTCTAAGGCTGATGCACAAGAAAGCCCGCAAAGGGTTTGCTGCAGACAAGCAGACTTAGGACATGGATTTCTGGAACCATGTCCCGTGGTCTGATGAGACCAAGATAAACGTATTTGGTTCAGATGGTGTCAAGCGTGTGTGGCAGCAACCAGGTGAGGAGTACAAAGACAAGAGTGTCTTGCCTACAGTCAAGCATGGTGGTGGGAATGTCATGGTCTGGGGCTGCATGAGTGCTGCAGGCACTGGGGAGCTACAGTTCATTGAGGGAACCATGAATGCTAACATGTACTGTGACATACTGAAGCAGAGCATGAACTGAGTTCTTGGAAGTACAGTACTGCTGATTTTCAGTCTCTCTTTCTGAAATATGGTTATTAACACAATTTGTTATAAAATATGGACCCAAAACTGTTTCCCGTCCTTAGTGGAACTATGTTACATGACATTTTCATCCTGCTATGTTACATGACATTTTCATCCTGCTAAAAAAACCCAACAACAGCAACTACCACCCCACTTCCCCAACAGAAACTATTTAATGGAAGGTTATTTTAAAATTAGCCTCTAGCATCTCTTGGTTAAGCTGTGTTTATTCTTAAGGAAGCAAAAGAGCTCTGTACAGTCTCACATTCCTCTTCTCAATATTTATATTTACTGCCACCACAACTTCTCTTTGTTATTTGTAGAGGCTCTCTAAATTTGTTTTATGAAATTCATTGAGGCAGAAATTAATTTCTTATGCCTTGCATTTGATCCAGGTATTTCAAGTCCAAGGTTGTAGGAGAGGAGAGAACAGAATATTTAATTACTTCTTCCCCCTGTGTATTTTAAGGGGAGAGAAGAAGAAACAATGGCTTGGAATGGAGATGTTTTGTACTACTTCAGTAGGAGTTCAGCTGTCTTGGAAAGTGTTCAGTTCTTCCAGTTTACACATAGTCAATTATCAGTAGAAACATTAAATTATAACCTTTCTTCGTGAACTTGTAGAATTCTTTTTTCCACATATTTTAAAAAGCAATAAAGTGAAAGTCAGTATGTTAGAAACAAGAGAACTCCCATCTGTTTTAAGCATTAGCTTTTGCAAATTATAATACATTGAAGCAAAGGCCTTGCCATTTTTTCTCATAGAATAAAAATAGAATAGAATTAATGTCAGTTTTTCCCATTTTCTTTCTTCCTATCCTGTCGTCCTTTTTTCCTATCCTACTTAGTTATTTCAATAGTTTCGTTACTGTATGTGTAACTCACATATCGTTGCTGTTTCATTTGCTGTTTCATTTACTGAGCATTTAATGACTGACTTGCCTATCCCAATTATGGTTACTAAGTAAGGACTATGTGTAATAAAAATTACTTAAATGCCTATGCTTATAGAAAAATAGAACAAGTTTATCTTGTTCTATTGTCAGGCATTAACGGAGGTTTCCCTCAAATAAAAATGTTTTATAAAGGCATCAAGTCAGCTGTAGGTGTAACTATAAGAAGTAACCAATTTAACTTTATCAGGCATGTTGGTAGAGTATCAAGCTCACTGTGTTGAAGCATGCAATGCAATGCATGTCATTGTCATGTGGGTATTATATGGCTAATTCTTTTTCACAAAAAAACAATGATTAATATAAGGAAAGAGTCTTACATTTATTTAAAAGTTTCTTATCAGAAAACCTTCAAATAGCTCAAATTAATGGGTCCTTCCCCAACAAATATGCCCTAGCAATGTTTTTTTTAATTATTCTATGAAGATCCTTCTTAGGTGTTCCAGTTTAAAGTAGTGTTTGTCCTATAGCAGTTTCACTGTGGGTGCAATGTACATATTTCACCAAAAAAATCCAGGTGTCCGGTGACTCTAAGAGATGTGATTAGCCTAAACCCCATGTCAGATTATGCTAGCAATGCCATGTCCTCTTTTCTCCAGCTATGAGACACTACTTTCTAAGTCCATTCTTTCAAACAAGCATCTCTACCTGTATCACCAGGATTCTGAGCCATTCTCCAGTTTGAAGACCTGGATAAACCTGACCACAGCTATCCAGGGGAAGCAATGGGGGGATTTGCATGTTGTAGTAGTGCTGCCTTATGGTCCAATTCTCGCTGGGCATCGGCTCAGATCTCAGCTATTGTTCAGGCTGCTTTGTCATATGGGCTTAATATTATTCTGGAATAATAGTGCTCTTTTGGATGATAGATTTAGGGCTATTAAAGATATCAATTGATACTCAGGCTCCCTTCAAATACAACTAACTAATACACACTTGTATTAAAATAGAGCAAATTTTGACGGATAGAGAAACCCATCAGTCACTTCCCCTGTCAAGGATCACCTCTTCCCTGGCCCCAGCTCACATGAAGAGAATTCAGGGTGCAGTTTTTCTTGCTAGCTGACCACATTTAGCTGGAAGGAAATGATTCATGATACTGGTCACATACACCATTAATAACATAGTTTAATAGCAGCATACCTACAGCCTGATAGAGATCACTAGTTGGGAGCAAATTTTATGCTAGTATAGTTTTTGGCAGCTCAAAGATTGCTGAATATCTTTTTCATGAGGAAGAGCCCAAGGATATATATAGTTTATAAATTTTATATTCAGAAATAATTTCCCAAAAATAAAACATATGCTTATCTTATGTGGCATGAAAGCCATGCAGTGCCAAAATCAGTATTGTTTTCACTTAAAAAAAAATTCAAACCACAGTAAATTATCAGGCTCTGGTTAAGAAACACTATGAAAGGGAAACCTGTGAATTATATATAGAGGGAGTCATTAGTGTTATTTGAGCTTGGTTGCTTGCTTGCAGATCTTTCATTACTCAACTAGGTAACATCATCAATGCTAGTGAGTTCAGTGTTTGCAGCCTGTTTATATGCAGTAGCTTGTCCTGACAATTTTGGTGGGATGTAGCTTTCTCATTGGTAGTGCCTTGATTGATTGATTGTCTGATGTTAATTCCTACTTATTAGGAGAAGAGGTGTTCTAGTCTTTTTTTGCCTTCATAGTTTTTTTATTGTCTCTTTTTAAAGTGTGTAAATATGATTTATCTCCATGTGTCTATATAGAATCAAAATCTTGCAAGGGCTTGTTTATCTCACAGACTTCACAAAACTTTGGTGAGTTGGGGAGCAGGGCTAAAACTGGGACCCGAAATGATTCCTGGTCTCTGACCCAGAAAAATATTTCACTTTCTGGCAGAAATAGAATTCAAGCCACAACTGTCGAGGCTTGAGGTTACTCCTAAGAGGTTACTCCTAGAGACATATGGCTTGCATATCAGGTGCAAAGAATAACATTGCTTCTAAAAAAAGACAAACATCTAGATTTATTTTATGAAGTTATGTGCTACTACTGGTAGGTAGGACCCAAGACGGACCTATGCAGAGAGCCTCAGAAACAGACCAACACATAATGTCAGGGTAAGATGCAGGCAGGAACAGCATATGTTAAATGGAATTAGGGCTTGTGACAAAAGTCAAAAATAACAACAACAAAGCTTCTTCCAACATGTTAAAAAACAAGAAAAAAGTCAAGAAAACAATTGGCCCATTAATGGAAGAAAATGCCAAGAAGGAAGAATACTTAACTCATTTTTTACATTTGTCTTTACACAAAAGGAAAAAATAGTCCAACCTATTAAAAAAATACTATAAAATGAAGAATAGCAATGCAAGTCAAAATAAGCAAGAAAATGGTAAAAGAACACCTTATCCGCTCTAGATAAATTTGTACCACCAGGATTACACCCTGAGGTTCTGAAGGAACTGGCAGAGATGATCTCACAACTAACTGAACTACGTATATTTTTCAAACATACTAGAGCACTGGAGAACTACCAAAGGACTGGAAAAGGGCTGATATGGTTCCCATCTTCAAAAAAGGGAAAAAAATGGATCCAGGAAAGTACAGACCTATCAGCCTGACATCAATAGATGGGAAGATTCTGGAAAAGATAATCAAGTAATGAATCTGCGAACACCTAGAGGCAAACAAAGTCATAACCAGAAGCCAACATCTGTTTATCAAAAACAGATCATACCAGACCAGGCCTGTCAAATTGGCGGCATGTGGGCCAGATGTGTCATGCGTAGGCCACACCCACCCCAGCTCCGCAAAGGCAAAAAACATCACGATGGATCACGATACATCACATGACACGATCAAGTTTGACACCCGTGTGCCAGACTTCAACAGACCAGAACACTGGGCCCCATCTAACAAATGGAAATTCAATGAGGAGAAAAGTAAAGTTCTACATTTATGCAAGAAAAACCAAATGCACAGGTACAGAATAGGTGGTACTTGGCTCAATAGTAGTAACTGTGAGAGGAATCTTGGTGTCCTAGTGAATAATCACTTAATATGAGCCAGCAGTGTGCTGCAGCTGCCAAAAATGTCAACACAGGGCTAGGCTGTATTAACAAAGGGATGGAATCAAGATCATGTGAAGTGTTAGTACCACTTTATAATTCCTTAGTAAGTCTATTCTTGGAATATTGCATCCAGTTTTGGTCAACACAACTTAAAGAAGATTTTGTGACTCTAGGAGGAGTGCAAAAAAGAGCAACAGAGATGATTAGGGGACTGAAGACTAAAACATATGAAGAATGGTTATAGGAATTGTGTATGTCTAGTTTAATGAAATGAATGGGTGACATGGTACAATGTTCCAATATCTAAGGGGCCGCCACAAAGAAGAAGAGGTTAACCAAAGCACCTGAAGGCAGAACAAGAAACAATGGATGAAAACTAATCAAAGAGAGAATCAACGAAGAACTAAGGAGAAATTTCCTGACAGTTAGAACAATTAATCAGTAGAACAATTTGCCTCTAGAAGCTGTGGGTCGTCCAACACTGGAGATTTTTAAAAAGAGTTTTGACAACCATTTTTCTGAAATGTTATAGGATTTCCTGCTTGAACAGGGGGTTAGATTAGAAGAACTCCAAGGTCCCTTCCTACTCTGTTATTCTGTTACTTCTTGGTTAGATTAATTCAATACACTCTATATGGGGCTGCCCCTGAAATCTGTCCCAAAATTAAAACTGGTCCAGAATAAAGCAGCACACATAGTTTTGGACACCTGATTTGTCCATGTTGCACCACTCTTACATGAACTGTCCTGCCTTCCAGTTTCATTCCAGGTGCTTTCAAGGTGCTCATTATCACCTTTAAGCTCTGAATGAAATAAAGCTGGGTTATTTGTGGGATATCTTCCTGCTCCATTGCTATATTTTAATGGAAGCTTACATTTATCTACATGTTCAATTGTAGGCTAGGAAGCATATTGAATATGATCCTGCAAAAGTGTTTCAGCACATGCAGTGATAAAATATGTATCATCTATCTTAGTAACAGCTCTCTTAAGAACAGCTCCACTGTTTTTTAATGGCTCAAACAACAATTGCAACACAATTGTAGAGTTATAACTTCACACTTCTGCAAGCTTTGAGGTGCTTATGAAGCCCTGCACAGCCTTAATAGATTAGACACCAGTTCCAACCATATTTATAGAATATCAATGGATATTCAGATCTGCAGTGCAGAATCCATATGATATTGTATACAGAAAGGGGCCTGATAGAATGGATCACTGCAGGCTTTCTAAGTATTCAAATCCTAACAAATCCTATAATTGTCACCTAATATTGGGAAATAAAATCCCAATTTCCAATTTGATTTAGTGATTTAAATTCACCAGCAGGTTTCAGCTGTTTACTGCATTCTTCAGAGGAGGATGAAACAAGAGGAGGAGAACAAGATAATTTATTAAGTCACTCAAATATTTAGAGATCACTTAGCAAATAAAGACATTAGAAAATTAAGCAAATTACTTTCAGTATCTATTAGGGCCCAACAAGAAAACTACAGACCTACTGCAAATTATTGCAAAGAGCCATTGTACACAATGCTAATCAAACATGTTGACCTGAGTGACAACTGCTAAACAAAACTGCCATTACGGCTTGTAAGGATCTTCAAACTTTGCAACTGAAAGATCTGCACTCTATCCTCCCAAAACCAGTTAGCATCTAGTCCTATGAACAACAAATGAGATCTAGCAAGGCCTAGCATAGCAAAGAACACTGCATTAAATGCTGTGAAACATTCCTATTTATGAGCCTGGAACCCCTTCATACAGTATTTTTGGCCACATATCTTCAGTATTTTCAGGAAAAGTGGGGGACAGATGATATTTAACTAGGAATAATTGGAGATATCATTTAGGGAAACACTGAACCATGGCAAAAAGAAAAGAGGGAAGCTAACATGAATGTAAGATAAGAGGGTGCAAATCCTGTAGCAGGCTTTAAGTCCTAACCTGTGGTGCACCTCAGCCCCAATCCCTGGCAAGTTGTTGCATAGCTCCAGCAAAGTCAAGTGATATTATATAATATCTGGGTACGGTTCTGGATTAAAAGTGAGGAAACATAGGCTCAAACTCCATGTCATCCATGGATAAAAACTTTTAAGTCAGTCACTCTCTGCCCAACTTAGGTGATACCGTAGGGCTGTTCTTCGGGGGCAGGGGGGGAAGCAGGAAAGGAGTGCTCAATGGCCATCATGAGCTCCTAGAAGAAGTGAGTCTCTCTCTCTCTCTCTCCCTTTTTCTTTTTTTCTCTCTCTCTTTCTCTCCCTCTCTTTCTCTTGTGTATGCTATCAAGTCAGTGTTGACTCCTGGCAAGTCCCTGCAGTTTTCTTAGCAAGGTTTTTCAGAAGTTTGCCGTTGCCTACTTCCTAGGGCTGAGAGAGAATAACTGACCCAGGGTCGCCCAGCAGGTTTTGTGCCTCAGGCAGGACTAAAACTCCTGTCCTCCCATTTTCTAGCCCCATGCCTGAACCGCTATACCAAACTGGGACCTCCCAGAGGGAAAACAAGATATAAATCTTTTTTGAAATCCAACAATGTTATAGGGGTGAAGGTGTGTGGGTGGGAAACCTAACTTCTAGTCTCCTCTCAATCCTATAAGATTCTTGAGTGTCTTTGGAAAAGTTACTTTATCTAAGTCAACCTACTTCACAGGTTTGTTGCAGAAGGCTTGTGCATGTTGCCTTATGTTTCAAGACAGGGTATGTCTCATAAATCAACTAAAGCTATGAGATATCAAAAAACCTCTGGAAATATTTTTAAAAGAAGTCAGAAGGAATACTTT